>JARHVA010008637.1:425000-432500 GCA_037957365.1 Torreya grandis
CATTCATCTAGACCATTCAAACAACATTAAATCAATTTATTCCAAGTTTGTATTCAAAAATATTTAAATAATCTCTCATCATAAAATCAAAAAAATCATTCACAAACTCAATATATTTTTTCTATTTATAGATCTGTAGTTTATTATTGTTGAGATATATCATTCCCACAACTACTCAATTGACCCATCTATCATTAGAAATAATAATAAGCATGAAATCTCTAAACGGTTAGACTATTAATTTTCAAATCCATACTCTATTTTTTTTGTTAACTAGGGGTAACCTTTTTATGCAACCAATATCTTTCAAATTTGACATCGATTTAAATGCAAATTGATTTATTGTTCATCCACATCATTTTAACCATTTCTTTTTTCATCAATTTTTAACATTTGACAGTGTTCTTGCACAAACCCTTGAGAGGGCATCATTACACTCATTTTCATTCATTTGGGTCAATTTTATGCTTGTCTATCATCAACACTCTACTTTTTCAACTATTCTTCGAAACAATATTACTTTGTAACACTATTCCAAAGAGGGGGAAATGTAAACACCTAAATTTCATTTAGTGTTGAAATGCACCTAAATATATTTAATAATTCTTCTTAAATTAATAAATCACATTTCCTCCCAAATTTAAATAATTGAATAAGTCAATTATGCACGCTTAAATCCTTATTTTAAATAATAAAATATATATTTTTCACCTCATTAGAACATCTTCCACCTTTTTATCCCTCATCACAATCAAATTCACAAAATTCTCAACCTCTTATAACTCATCCTCTGAGTTGTCAAGTAAATTGACTTAGCCTTGATGAGTCAGTGAACCAACCCCATGCTTTTCTCAACCAATTTGAAATAGTCTTCATCCTCATGAGTGAGAACTCATTATCTATTGTTGATCATGTGGATCATTGAAAAATTCTAAATTATCCTCCACCATTGGATCCTTCTCCAAAAATCTATAAATACACTTGTAAATCCCCATTTTTAAGAGTTCATAAAATCTAGAGATCACATCACATAATTAGGAAATTAGATCTCTACACACAAGTGAATAAAATCAAATAAAAGACTTCCTTTTGCACCCCAATGTTGCCTATTCTCTTTTGCATTGGAGGAGTGAACACCACATATCTAAAAGAGCAAATCGAATTTATATTTCAATGGATAAAACTTGTGCATTCAAAGCATAAAGTTTGTGATTGTTGTTTTCTTTATTTTTTTCTCTACCATAGTTTGAATTTTAGCTTAGATTAGAATTAGTTAACTTTATTTTCACATCTAAATTTATTTCATACAAGTAGGACTTATGAAAACTATAGGCCTTAAAAAGCCATTCAACCATTTGACTTCTAGTGCATGTAAGATGAGCATATCGCTTAGGGAAGTTACTTTAAATGTACCATTGAAACCATGTTTAGTGGGATATGAGTATGACACTGCCTCCATAGTCAGTGCTTTGAAATATTTGGGGTGACACTATTCAATGGACAAGCAAGTATACATGATATCTCACAAGTCACTTAAGACCCGTGCCTAGTTTTATATTTTTCATGTGGTTTGCATGTTATATGTCTAGTTAGAACTTGTTTTTTATCTTTGATTTTATTTCCTTTGTGAAAAACTAATAATTCAAAGCTTTATTTTGTGTTGGAAACCATATTTTATTTTATAAATCCCAAAACCAAGTTCTTAGTTTTCAAAATTAATCAAAACTTTGTCCAAAACAACTAAGTCCACACAACTTAAATAGCCTTGGAAAATAATTGTATTTTTAGTTTGAAATCATAATTTTTTTGAGTCAATTTCATAACATTTAAGTCATGTCTTCAGTCACTAGGCTTCAAACCTACTTAAATAATCCTCAATATAATCCAAATAGAGAGGAACCATTTGAAAATGACCCTTTCCATTTTGAGAATCAATAAGAACACTTTGAGTTCAATGATAATGATAACCTATCTTTCCAAGATTTAATTGAAGCTAATTTTAATTTTCCTAAGGAACCACCATCTCATGTTATTGATTACCTCTTAGAAAGTAAAATTCAAGTCTTTTTATGCCCTTTAGAGATAGAAACTAAGTTCCCACCCAATTTTTATCCTAAAAACTTACCTAACCTCATTGATATAACTCACACAAACCCTCGTAAACAAGATCAAAACCCACCTAGATTCTCTTTGGGTAAGTATAAGTATTTTATAGATTCATCCAATAAAAATCCTGAAAATGTTTCCCATGCCTATGTAAATTAGGGGAAAATAGTTCTTGACAATTTATCACAACAAATTCATGTCTTTACCATAGTGGACCATGTCCAAATGTTAAGCAAAAAGATAAATGATCTTCAATCCAACCTATCAAACAATCCTTTAAATCCAACAATCCAACAAATAATTAGGGTTATCCTAATAAAAATGTCAATAATATAGCCTTAGGGTCCTCACAAACAAATCCAAATTTAAATCAAAATAAAAATAGAAATCCAAGTTAAAATCAAAATCAAAACCAAAACCAAAACCAATCATCTTCATTATTCAAATACATATCATATGTCAAAGAATGACAAAAAAAATAAGGATAAAAATCCATGGTTTGCAATATGAATTTTTTTCCCAAAACAAGAAATATAAGTCTAAAAAATTGTTCCCATATCCATTTGACATAAACATGATGTAGATACATTTTATTATTCATTTTGAACCTCCAAAATATGACAATCATAAAGGTAAATAATATCCTAGGGAGCACATTAAAGAGTTTTACATGGTTTGACAAGAGGTCATTTATAGTGACAACTATTTACGTACACTCTTTCTATGTAGCCTAGGAAATCAAGCCTTAGAATGGTTCTTACGTATACTTAAAGGGTCAATCACTAATTTTGTCTAATTTTCTAAGAGGTTCTTACAACACTTTTATTATAATTTTAAACATGAGTTGACTATGTTTAACTTATTTAACACCAAAAAATGCAATGGGGAAAGCTTCTCTTCTTTCCTAAAAAAGAGACGTGTATTATAAATTTGGTTTCCATGTTCACTCCTTGAAAAATAATTCACTGTAATTTTTATAGACAATCTCAATCTAAAAATGACCTTTCTACTTCAACTCCATTATACCACTTCATTTGATGAAATAATTGAAAAAGGAGTTCAAATTGAATGGTCCCTTATGACCAAGGGCCACATCAATATTTTTATGAAAGATAACTAAAATCTAGTTCAAAATGATAAACCCAAGTTTTTTTCCAATCATAAGAATGTGTAGGTTATTTTGTAACCAATGTTAAATGAGTCCAAAATATCCAACCTGTCAACAACATTAATGTACCTAGTGTCCAATTTAGACAAGTCTTTAGGAAAAGATCTTATGCCCCCTTGCGAGAACCATTTGAAGTTTTATTTTTTAAGTTGGTAGATGCTAATATGATCACATTTTTTAACACAAAACTCTTTGATGAACATACTTCAAAACCCAAACAGTATAAATAAAATAAATATTGTGAATACCATAAGATTAAAGGGAATTCCCCAAATAGATGTATGAGACTTAAAAACTATGTCCAAGACTTAATTGATCATGTTGACATAGAAGTAGATAATCATGTATCCATATATAATGATTAAAATCTATGGATATATTAAGATACCTTATCAAAACATGAGAAAAGTCATACTAAACAAATCCAAGGTCAAAACCAAGCCAATAATGTCAACCAATCCAATAATCCATTTGATTCTATTGTCAATCATATCCATCATATAGAGAAATCATGTTTTCATCATTAAGATCAAATCCCAAGGTTTCACTATCACTATGAGGCACACAAAAAATACTATTTTAAGTGTCCTTTTGCCCACTTTTGAAGATAAGTATAATATCATTGAACAAATTTAGAAAACACTAGCCAAATTTCCATTATGGATCTTCTCCAAACATCCAATACTGATAAGGACATTTTTTACAAAGCCTTACAAGAGTAAAAAGTCCCAAAATATATTAATCCAACAAACTTATAGGCACTTGTAAGACATTTATCCTCCAATAATCAAGTGAATTTTGACCATACAAATATTTATCCCATTAGTACATCACATAACTTGCCATTGTATATTGAAGTCATTATATCCAAGCATAAAATAAAGAGTGTGTTTATATATAATGGGTCTATCTAAAATCTTCATACATTAAGTTTGATAAAACAATTGGGACATTCAAAAATGGCACTAAAGCCCAACACTATCACTATAAAATCTTATGATAATGTAGAATGTCAGTCAGTTGGAACTATATATCTTTCATGTTGCCCAATAAATCTTAATCCATGTCCTATATCTAGATCTACCATACAACTTGTTCCTTGGACATCCATGTATCTATGCCATGAATTTTATTCCATCTACCCTCTACTAGTATCTCAAATTTTTCCACTTTGGAATGGAAGTTACTATTCCCAGTGTTCCTCAACATTTTCAATATTGAAAACTATTATAAGGGTGATGCAAAAAATTCCAATTATTTCCATTTGCCAAGGATACTTATGAAACTAATTAGGACTCACCAAAGTTATCAAACTAAATCCATCTAGATGATCTACCTTATACATCTACAAACCAAACATCTACATCTGAAAGTCAACCATCTAAAACTCCATCAACCAAATTTACCATTTTGGATAAATTTATGAGTATAAAATCCATGATGCCCATTATCTAGGAAAACTCCATATGACTCCCAATAATCATGGAAGTCCCATCATAAGAAGCAAATGCAAATAGTCTGACATTTTGGCAAAACATCTTTTGTTAAGGGTAAATTCCTTTTTAAAGAATAGATCAAAGACTGCAATCCTTCTCAGCTCTATAGTGATGAATTTTCCACATGTTTCCAAGATAAACAATATCCCATACCCAAATCTATTATGTACAATATTATGAATTATAAGGGAAAGGGCCTTGGTCTTCATGAACAAGGGCTTGTATAACTTATTATTGGATGGTAAAGCTTGATAACATTATAATTCCTAGTTCCTAATAGTGGGGTATGGGGGGAAACCCCCACTATGGTCACCATGGGGTTATATGGGAAGATGACCATACATGTAGGCCCCCCTGATGAGGGTTTAGGGGAAACAACCTTGAAGTAAAATTTTTGATAAAAATGCATTGTAAACATTGTAATGTCATAGTAAATCTAGAACATTGATTATTAGGTCACATATCTAACAGTAAAAATTATGTTGGTGCATTTTTTCCATATTATGAAACCCTCATTTAATATGAGGGAATTATAATCATGATGACACACTACCTATGAGTGAAGAGGAGATTGCAATGGATGTATTGTAGGTTTATCCCTTCACTTGTTAGACTGAATAAGAGAAGAATTGGTTATTTTATGTGGGCATGACCCATATTGGGTGAACCACATTAAACCTGTGTCTCTCTTGTATTGTGTTTTATGCATTTTTATTTCTATCTTTATTTCATTAATATTGATCTGTGTTCTATATTCCTACACCTATAATATCTAAAACAAAGAAATATTATTGAGGTATTAGATTTAAACCACCTAACATGAACTCATATGATTACAATAGTGATTATTCTACAATGTTTGAGGAGTCCTCTTTCGATACCGAAATAAGTTCCTTTTATAACCGCTATGAAGATATTTTAGCCAAAAAACTTTTCCATGAAATAATCATTTTGACCCTTGATCTTACATATCCACAACTTATAACCTAGGACCATCAAAATCCACCCTCCCTGAACCATTTTCAAAATGATGAAACAATATCATAACTCACGAGAGTTAGAGATCACATTCCAACAAGGGATCATAATAATTTTTTTCCAATTCACTTTGATAATTCAACATACTTTGGGGAACATATAGATTTTGATCATCCACACATCAATAAGATCCTAATACATAAGTCTTTTATAGATGACAAACTCAAAATTATAATACATTTATGATGAACTTAATCTTCCTCTCATAATGTGAATAGTCCACATTATTGATTGAAAACATCATTAATGTGAATATTGGAACCAATTAAGAGCCCAAAATGGTGAATCTTGTTGTTTCTATTGATCATGAAGAATAGACAATTCTAACTCTCCTTCAAAAAAAATCATATGTGTTTTCCTGGTCATACATAGATATGCCTTGGTTGGATTTGTCATTTGTAGTCCACCACCTTATTATTCATAAAAATGATAAACCTATTAAACAAAAACTAATAAAAATGCATCCCAAAGTGGCACTTCTTGTAAAGGATAAGATACAAAAGAAGTTGTAAGTTAGATTCATTATACCCATAGATTATTTAGAGTGGCTTTCTAACATAGTGCTAGTCAGCAAGACGCCAACATGGATCAATGTTTGTACATATTTTCAATACATTAATAAAACTTGTCTAAAAGATGAATTTCCAATTCCAAATATTGACATGAATGTAGACTCTACAACAAGTCATGAAATTTTGTCATTAATGGATGGTTTTTTGAGATATAACCAAATCAAAATTACACTAGAGGACCAACACAAAATAACATTCACCACACATTGGGGAACATTTTATCACCAAATCATGCCATTTGGTCTCAAAAATGTTGGAGCCACATATCAATGTGATATGAGAGTCATTTTTCATGGCAGGCTTCATGATATTATTGAAGATTATATGGAATATATTTTTGCCAAATCTAGAACAAGATAAGATCATGCCATAGTACTATGTAGGATCTTTGAGTGATTAAGGTAATACATGGTTCACCTAAAGTTAAAATAAATATGTGTTTGGGGTATTTCAGGGAAGCTTTTGAGTTTTATTGTATCATAGAGAGGTATATAAGTAGACCTAACAAAATTCATAGCTATAACTAGAATTCCTCCACCTGCTAATCTCAAAAAACTTCAAAGTTTATAAGGAAAAAATTAGGCCATTCGCATATTCATATCTCAACTTGCAAACATATGGTACCCATTCACATATCTACTTAACAAGAATGTTGATTTTAGCTAGAGTGAAAAGTGCAAACAAATGTTTGTGAATCTCAAACATTATCTATTAAATCCATTAGTCTTAATGACACCTACCCTAGACAAACCCTTATGGCTATAAATTTCAGGTACACAACATGCCTTAGGGGTGTTATTGACACAACATGATGATCATTAGACAAAAAGAGAACTATATTATTTAATCAGAAACTTATGAATTAAACTACTTTATCATTGAAAACACATGTCTAACAGTTATTTTTTATTTCCAGAAACTTTGTCATTACATGCTTAATAATCAAATTAAAATCATTGCAAAAATTGATCCACTTAAATATGTCCTTTCAAAATCAGATCTAATAAGGGGGATGGCCAAGTAGACTATGTTATTAAATGATTGTGATATTAATCATGTTAATCATAAGGCTATCAAAGGGCAAATTATTTTAGACACATTAATAGAGGTACCATTAATG
>JARHVA010008637.1:437500-448185 GCA_037957365.1 Torreya grandis
ATATAGTCTACTTAGAGATGGTTATTCCATAGGTTAACCTAACTAATAACATAGAGAGATGTAACAAGAATATAAAATAAATATGTAAGCCACAAGTCAGCGACACATATCTCTAGACATGCTAAAGGTTAAGGGCATAGCATGCCCCTCCCCTTCAAAATAATGTTGTCCTCAACATTGAGTCATCTCTAGATGTCGTTTCAGAAAGGATTCATCCTCCTAATTAGAATCTTCATAAAGCATATTCTTTCATTATATCAGGTACTCCTTGATCATTCTAGACCATAGTTTCTTAGTGCACATGTAAAGGATTGCCTCAAGATCATGAAAAAATATTCTTTCCTCATCCAATTTTGGTTACTCTATTTGAGTAAAAACTCTATGTCTAATGACTTTCTTCAGGCATGATACATGAAATACTAGATGTATGCGAGTGGAGGAAGGAAACTCAAACTTGTAGGCCACACTACCAGTTGTCTACAAGTTCTGATAAGGCCCATAATACTTAGGGGACAAATTTTAATCCTTTTTCTATTTCTTCAAGGACATTTGCTTATATGGTTGTAAGTGAACAAAGATCCAATCACCAATATCACAATACCTCTCACTCCTGTGTTGATCTACCTACTACTTGATGTGATTTTGGGCCATGGATATATTTTCACACAAACTTGTAAGGACATCCTATTGATGGTGAATATGTTCTTCAACTACATGAACATTAGGATGGACCTTCAATGTTGAAGTGATGGATAGATGATGGTATCCATGTAGTGCCAAAAAAGGAGACATTTTGGAATAACTATGAATATAAGTATTATATCACCATTCATCAAGTGGAAACCAATGAACCCATTTATCTTATTTATTAAAAACAAAACAATGAAGATAACCTCCTAAAAATGTGTTAACTACCTCATTTTCTCCATCTAATTGATGATGATAGGATGAACTATGATCCAATTGTTTTCCCAAGCATGAAAATAACTTAGTGCAAAAATTTCTAGTGAAAATGGGATCTCTATCACTGATAATGTTCTTAGGGGTACCACGTAATTTATGAATTGCATTGAGAAAAGTAGAAGCTACTATACTAGTAACAAATGGCTATGATAAAGAACAAAAAGAGCATAATTACTAAGATGATCCACCACAACCATGATAATATTTTGACCATCAAATCTCGGTAACCTTGTAATGAAATCCATAAACACCTCTTCCAAACATTGGCTAGGGATGAATAAAGGATGCAAAATACCTAGAGTTTTGATGGTTTCTCCTTTATTTTATTGACAAATAATACATTTAACCACATATTTATGGGCATCCCCTTGAGCCTTCCCCAAAAAAATTTTACTTAACTCTATGATAGGTTTTCAAAAATCTTGACTGACCCCTAATTGGAGTTGCATGAAGTTCCTAAAGGATTTTTTGTTTAAGAGAATGCTTACATAGGTATATCTATCTTTATATGATAATTCATCATCCTTCCATGTGAATTTTTCAAATCCACCCAAACCTTGCTAAAGATTCTGAATTAAATCATGGGTAGCACTATCATTTTTCCATTTTGATTGTGTTTCCTCTAGCTAATCTGCTTGCAGAATGATCATAGCACATAGTAATGCCTCAACTAATTCATCCTTCCTAGATAGTTCATCTACCACTACATTATCCTTGAATTTTTTGTAAACTATTTCAAAATCATAGCCTAACATCTTAGTTACCCATTTTTATTATTCTTCAAATGACAACTGTTGTTCCAAAAAATATTTGAGACTATCATGATTAGTCTTTACCTAAATGTGACAACCCATCAAATAAGGTCTCCATTGTTTGACTAAATTAAAAATGTCCATAATTTCCTTCTCATCGATGGGCTTATGTTGATTTTTACTCTTTAATTGATGACTTTTAGATGCAAGTGGTTTTCCTTCTTGCATGAGTACAACACCCATACCATATTGAGATGCCTCACATTTAACCACAAAGTCTTAGAAAAATCAAGAGTGGACAACATTAGATGGTGCACATAGCAAATTTCAATTGTTCAAATTCCCTAATAGTTGTATTAGTCCACTGAAAGGATTCTTTATTTAACAAAGAGGTGAGCTGGGCTGTAATGCTACCATAATTTTTAACAAACTTGTGATAGTAACCAATTAGCTCCAGAAATCCCCTTAGTTGCTTGAGTGTCTTAGGAATTGGCCAATCCACCATTGCTTGGATTTTTCTAGGATTCACTTTCACTCCATATGAAACCAAATGACCCAAATACTCAACCTCACAATCTCCAAAAGTACATTTGGAAGGTTTGTCATACAACTGATGTTGTTCTAGAATTGAGAGTATTTGTTTCTCATGGTGCAAATGGTCTTCCCAAGTTTTACTATAAATGAGGATATCATCAAAAAATACCAAAATAAATTTCCTCAAAAATGGCCTAAAAATAGTATTCATCAAACTCTGAAAAATGGATGGTGCATTTGTTAGACCAAAAGGCATAACCAAAAACTCATAATGGCCCTCATGAGTCTTGAAAGCTATTTTAGGTATGTATTCATCATGGATCCTAATTTTATGATACCCATAGCATAGATTTAACTTGGTAAAATAAAGATCACCATTTAATTCATCTAGTAAATCATCAATTATAAAAATAAAAAACTTATCTTTGATAGTGTACTTTGTTGAGTTCTCTATAGTCAGGGCACATCCTCCAAGTGTCATCTTTATTTCTCACCATGACAATTGATGAATAATATTCACTTTGACTATGGTGAATGATTCCTACATCGAACATCTCTTGTACTATCTTTTCAATTTCACTTTTTTGGGCACATGGATACCTATATGGCTTGATGTTGGGTGGTGTACTACCATGATAAGTTTGATATCATGATCATGTGTGTGCCTAAGTGCAATTATTTTTGTCATCTCACCAAAAATAATCAAATGGGTATCAATCACTTATTGTAGATTAGGAGTTATAGATGGCTGAGTTGGTTAAACTTCCATGGCAAATAAGTGAGCTACAAATCTTTCAGTACCCTTACAGTGAATATTTATCATTTGATGGGAGCTAATGAGTTGTGGATATTTAGCCTTTAATCCCCTTAGCTCAAATTTCTTTCCCTCAGAATGAAAGCACATGAATAATTCTTGGAAATTCATCTCAATAGTGACAAAGTGGTGAGCCAATGTACTCCCAAAATAATGTTAGCTCCCCCCATGAAAATAGTAAACATAGGAGAATCCAATAGTAGTCTCCCATGGCTAGTTTAATACTATGGCATTTTCTTGAAAAACTGACAGTACCACCATCTATAATCATGACCTAAAATTCTAGAGTGGAATAAATGAAATAGTTCAAATAAGTAGCCAACTTACTATTGATGAAGTTGTGTGTGCTCCCAAAATCAATCAATATAGTGACCTTTTATTTCTTTATGAAACCCATCACCTTAATATTTTAGGGAGTACTAATACCTAAAAGGGCATGATAGGAAATAATAGGCTAAGAGTCTTCAAATTCCTCCTCAAGACCTTCTTCATCTGAGCCATTTACCTCCTCATCATTGTCATCCTCATTGGCACCTTCAATGTAAAACAACTTATTTTTAGCACAATGATGTTCTTTGCTCCACTTTTTGTCACAACCATATCACAAACCTTTGGCTCACCTATTCTCAATTTTTCAAGGTGTTAATCTGGTGGGTTGAGTAAATAATAGTGTTGGAAAGCTACGATCATGACCAGTAGTGAAAGTTTTATGTTTGACCATCTCTTTTTATTTTGCCATGCATGTCAGTGGGATAAATTCTAATACAGATGATAGGTTAAACATCTAAACCTCCAATTGGATGCTATCTTTTATGCCACCCAAAAAATATCAATCAAATTTTCCTTAGTGATGTCTTCTACCCCTAAAGATAGATTTTAAAATTGATTAATATAATCCTTCACAATTCTTGTTTGTTGTAGTTTGGATAACTATCTAAATTATTTCTCAAAGACATTATTCTGATAATGAGCTAACAACTCATCAGTGAAAATAGACCATGTAATAAGAGCACCATTGTTTTTATTTTGAGCACACAACCAATGATACCAAATGAACTACTAAGGTTCTAAATACAAAGATGCCACTATCACCTTCTAAGAACTAGGAGTTTGATGCAAATCAAATAAATTCTCAATTTGAGTAATCTAAGTGAGAGTATCCTTACCATAAAACTTATACATGTCTAATTTTGGAAACATCAATTTCACACTAGAATTGGATTTGTTAGTGTTGAAAGGAGGAGGACCCAAATGATGAAGTGTAGTGTTGTTTAACTAGAACTGGGATAAAAGGGTAGCCAATTGCACAGTTATTTTATGTAATTGTGAACCCCATTAATCTCTTTGCACATCCCTAAAAAATCAATTTTAACTACAACAAAGTCATCATGCTTCACCAAGCCCTTTATGTCAGCGTAAAGTTGAGAAATCAATGGATATGAAGTTCTAGATTCCATGTCACTAGCAGGAGTCTTAGGAGTTTCTTTACTCCCTTTTATTCCTCGAGTAATAGGACCTACCATATACAAACCCTAGGGTGGGTTTGCCTAGAAAAAAGTGCACCAAGAGATGGTACCATTGTGATTACCTCACGAAGATGAATCTAATGACTATCTTTATGCACTAAGGTAAAAAAATTCAGCACCAAAAAAGTGTATCGGTAGAATGTACTATTATGATTGTGTTGCAATGAATCCAAAAACTACAAATGTATAAATGGAAATTTTTTTCTAGACATTTTTTAATATTTTTTTTTTTAAAAGTGTTTTGAACAATACTGCACTAATAAAAAAAATCTTCTCGGATTGTAAGTTATGTTTTTGGCTCTTTTCGCTTGTAGAAGTCACTCCTTGCTAGATCCAAAAAAGTAACACCATAAAAAACTTTCCTAAATCAAAGCTCTGATACCACTTGTAATAAAATATCTTAGATGTTTGAAAAAAATGATTATATATCACATAAAATAAGCAAATATGAGAGATCACACAATAATAATTGATAACAGAGTAGAATACTGAATAATAGCAAAACCACTTCAAGGGGGCATCCTCCTTATCAATGCAATAAGAGTAGAATAATTCATATGATGATCAAAGACTAACCATTACCTCTTATATATAATCTACTTAGCCATGGTTATTTCATAGGCTGACCTAACTAAGAACATAGAGAAATGTAACAAGAATATAAAAGAGGTGTGTAAGCCACAAGTTGGCCACATATATCCCTAGACATGCTAAAGGTTAAGGTCATATCGCCACCTCATCATCTCCATAGTCCTCTCATTAAGTTTGTAGTCATACTTTAGTCTTTATCCATGTTAAAAAATAACTCTTTTTCATTAGGGTCCTCATTATAAGCTTGTTAGTATCTAATCATGTCTAAGTCATACACATAACCATAATTCCATCAACCTATTGATCTAGTCATTTCATTTGATTTGATCATCTTAGTCTTGAGATATTCTTAATCCAATCAATCCTTAGTCAAAATTAGTATTACATGCTAGTCTAGCTTCTTATCAAATCTTAGATCTTTTCATGGCTCACTCAGTTTAATCCAGTCAAAACTCATCGTAGTCTAGCTCATGTCCTAATTTGGTCTACTTAATCATGTCTTACTTCATCAAACATCACATCACGTCAAAACCAAACTTGAGATCAAACTATAGTAAGTCTTTGTCCAAATTTGTTCCACACATCTCATCTTCATCCCCCAATCTTTTCATTCAATCTCCCATAATTGTTGATTAAGGCCAGTGAACCACATCATTTGTACTTTCTCCCATCCTTATCCATGACATATAAAATATATTTGGTCAATACCCTGATTAATTAATGCTTCATCATAAATAGGGATATTATCTTTTTGTGCCTCCTTGAAATAAACACTCCACATCCTATAGACTTTGTCCCAATATATCCAACCTTACCTATAGTCTGCACCCATCCACATGAGTCCTATTAAAATCCTCCACCCACAAATTATAGCCAATTGTCTACCCCTTTCTATACTAATAAAGGGAATCCAATCCTATCCACCTCATCTACTACTAGTATGCCCACCCAATCACATAAAAAACCATCTAATACAAAACCCAATGATCCCACATCCAAAGCACAAAGTGAAAAGAGCCCCTATACTCCTCTTCCTATATCATTATAATCCCTCTTCCACTAACTTATTGCTAATGACATCTTTAGGAAACCATATGACACCTTAATTCCACCAACCATAAGCCCTCTTGGTATAAAGTAAATCACTACTATATATACCATTGAACCTAAGGGCATACCATTAATCAATGCCATAATTTCTAGAATTATGTCCAAGACCTCATCAATCATGGTGATATAAAAATCAAGAATGAATCAGATGATTCTACATCCTTAGGTGACTAAGAAGAGGAATGCCAAGATTTTATTCCTGATCACAATCAAGCCCTTCCCTTTTCAAGCCAAGGTCAAGACACCACATCTATCATCAATGTCCCCCATCTTTGACAAATCTTCCATCAAAGATGAGTCTGTTCCCCATAAGCTTAGTACTCTTTTCCCTCATGAGTCCTTATTTCATGGGCTTATCTTTGGTGAATCCATTGTCTCTCCATCATCTTCCTCTCACCCATCATTTGAAATACCATGCATTGAGAGGTCACTTCCAAACAAAAAATACTCTACTAATAGCATCACAGCATGTGTATTAGAGTTGACATCAGAGTCAATACAAGTGTTATATACATCAAGATCATGTTCAACACCAATATCTAAATCACATTCCTCATAAAAAACATTATCCCTCATAAATATTGTAATAGATGATGATTATGCCTATATTTTTAAGGATACCTCTAATCCAAATATCAACCAATCAAAAGGCATATCTTTTAATTCCATTCAGGATGATGAAGACATAATAAAAATTTTACAGGATTTATCTATCAAAGATAGTTAGAGTGGATCTGATTCTCCATTGGACACATGAATTTTAGCTAGTCCTAGTGATCTTTTCACTGATCTTGAAAATATTTCCTTTGATATTAAAATTAGGTCTCCAAGGAACCCATATGATGACCATGCTACCCCATCACCACTCATTTATCTCATCCAATCATCTCTATCACCTTCATCCATCATAGATCCCTTTCTTCCCGTCAATGATAATTTAATCACCTCCTTATATAAGGACAAATAATACCATACATGTTAGACTCTTCCTCAAAAAATATATCATGTGCCACAAATACAAAGGTATAAGACCATATTATAAAATTCATAAATTATGATGAACACACTTTTGATCGAATAAGTCAAAATCAATAAAATTCAAATCATCAGCCTAGTCAAAAAGTGTCTTCTCCTAGTGAAGCCTAATGTTAGGCACTAGGGAACCATCAAAGTCATACTAATATTCATCTACCAATTCAAATATCAATATCCTATGGTGAAGCTCAATGTCAAGCACCAGGGGGAAACCAATATATAATCAAGTCTAAAAATCAAAATAATGTCAATAGTAGTATCAAGATGGCTGATAGTCTTTCAAATAATTAGATCAAAGAAGAATTACATAACCAAAGTGTCTTGGATCTCCTACAATTTTTTATCATATGAGACCAATAAAACATGGAATATCCAACATTCCCAATGATTTATGTGTTTGCTAATCCTAATCTTTAAACATCCACCACACCTTCCTATCAAGATCTTACCATCCATTCCAATCCAATACACCCCCATCAATAAAATATAATCCAATCCCTACCTCACATCACACTCTTGGGTAGTATTGCCACTTATACAAGTGATAAATACTCTTGGTTTATATATCTTGAGGGGTCTTAGCATTAATGAAATTCACAAGGACATCAATACATCTAACATCGATGACATGATCTTATCATCACATCTCTCCAAAATAGGTGGTGGATGAAGAACAAGAAGGTGTTCAAATTATTGCATCTCACACCCATGACTAATAAATTAGGATGCCACAAAAAAATCAAAAGACTCAAAAAAGTCAAAAAAATAAAAATAAAAAAATATCATAAAAAATTATTCGTCTAATGGTGAAAACCAGTCTTCTGCACCTTGGACAAGTACCATGATGAAAATTGGTCTCTGATGTCATGTTAAAATAATCTATTTGTTCACATTTCACCTCAACACTTGGGGGGTAAAATCCACTTCATATATATAGTAATATCCCATGTTCCCTACCAACCCCATCCATGTCATGGTCTGAACATCTTTGTCTATCATGTCCATATATCCTTTACCCCTATTTGGTATATCATTCCTTTCCATCTTGACCTTTGTAAGGATGAGGAAGGTGTTTTGATAAATGTTCCAAAGTGATCATTATTCCCTAGTTCACTCTTCCTTGGTCCTTATTCCCTTTTTTGCATTTCCATCACCCTTTTGTTATCCCATCCATTATTCCATCCATCCTTATTCTAGTTTTTAGGATTAGTATTCCCTTTGCTAGTAACCCCATATATATAGTGTACATATATATTCCAAAAAAAAGACAAAAAAATGAAATATGTCAAAAAAAATCATAAAACATGGCAAAAGGTCAAAAATATTCCCAGATGTCTTTTCTTATGCCTATCACATCCATCTCCATTCTCTTTATCTCTCATCACCAAGACAAAGTCACCTATCCCACTAGTGTCTCTCATTTCAAACCAAGGTAAATATAGTCTATACTGAGTTAACATTGACTTAATCTCACTTTAGCCTAATAAGCCTTATATCTCTCTTCTAAATTCCCAACACACTCTTCTCTACAAACATTATTTGTATCCATTTCCAAATCCTTATCCTAATCATGCTCCATAGTCTAATACAAGTACATATCTTGTTCAAGTTTATATCATTAATCAAAATTCACATCATGATCCTCATGACTAACTTGGTCCAACTTATCACCAGATCCATCATCCCATCAAATTTCATCAAGATAATTAAACAAGACACAATGACATTGTATGTAGATACTTGCGAGTGTTACTTGTTTATTGTTCGATTTGTTTGTATGTCTTTTATCATGTATATATCTGATTGTCTTTCATTTATTTCTTTTTATTATGGTGTTGTGTATCTTGGGCAATGAAAGAGGGTGCTATGATGACACCAAAAAAAAAAGATACGATGATGCTTTTAGGTGCCCTCAATGATGTAGATTTCATTGTTTGTCCATTTATTCCTTATGCACTTTGGTATAACATCCTCTTGGTCATACTTATATCATGGGGCATACTTCCACATGCTATGTTTAATGGATTGCTTAGACTATGATGAGTCTTTTTACAACAATTATGTCTTGACAATCTGCACACTCATCATTTCTCCTATCCTCTATCACTTTCCTAATCATCTAATCATTTTATCCTATTATCAATTTTATCATCGAGGTCCAGTCATCTAACCCAACAACATATCATAACATCTAACATTTCATATTCTATCATTTCTCATTTTCCTATATCTTCATGTCTAAGATCTAAGTTGCATCATCTATCTAAAAACTAACATGTCTATCATCTTAATAATCTAATTCATCATCATCATCATCATCATCATCATCATCCTCTAATCTAGTTTGAACTACATTGGACTAAAGTTTTTTCAAAATATGAAGGCAGTGATTAGTCACATCATGTGCTTGATGTTAGATTAGCTACTCATTTATATTGTCATCCTCACGTCTTACATCAATCAAATCCTTGAGCTATAATATCACTCATTTATAAACCAATCTATTGATCAATCACCATCCCTATAATCACTTCCCTGACCTTTTGATCAATCACCTGCACTTATCGATTTGGCCTGATAAAACACAACATCCATCCTTTCTTCCATATAATTAATTAGTCAATTCATCATTTAAATTTTATGATTTCCTCCCTCAATTGGGGTATGACAAAGACCATAATTTTATTATTGTCTCTTGATCCCTACATGTATCCTTGCGAGGGGTATCATCACTCTTATTCACATTATGGATCATTGATTTGATGTAATGTAGTCTACTTTCCCTTCATCATTTCATTTATTTATCATCATATCACTCAACTTTAGATTTAAGCTACAACCATCATTATTCCTATCAAATCATTATCTTATCTTTGGCTTGATGCTTTCCCAACATGTGTCTTTGCTTGGGATATGTTAAAATCTCATGGCCTTTATCATTTTAGTCTACAATATTCCTTAGCATGTGTCCTTGATTGGTATATGTTGAAAGCTTGTGTCCCTTTATCTCATCATCATCATCATCATCATCATCATCATCATCATCATCATTTCTTCTCCCTATGAATATGTCTTCATTAGGGGCATAATTCATTTGTAGATCACTACTCAAGTAGAGTTTATTTTCTTCATCATCTATCTCACATCTAGCATCCCATCCCTTTGTCTATCCATCACATCCCACCCCCTCATTTCTTCTTTCAATTTCTCATCCATCTCATTCTTCCTTACATGTCCCCTCAAGGAGCCATCATACCCATTAACAGAGTTTACTAACATCCATTCACAAGTGTCTTTCCTCTATAAAAGACCATTACTTCTTCCACTTCATCCACTTACAATACCCTTTTAAAGAGGGGG
>JARHVA010008638.1:0-2500 GCA_037957365.1 Torreya grandis
CATGCCACTAGATGTAGCTTTATCCACCAGGTATAGTGCATATCACCTTTGCTTGTGCTAAAGCTAGTGCAACTATCTCCTAGAGAGGCCATATCATAGTGATGTGCCCATATGGATGCCATAAATATCCACTCATCTCACAATTTACATTGTTTTCATGTGGGGTATGGCCTACTCTACTTGGTCTTATCTCCATCTCTGAACCTGAGGTAACTTATCATTGACTGCATGGGGTAACCCAACCAATTGATACATGAGGAACCTATCATATATCCATATCATCAATAATATAATCAGCCCCACTAAATTTTACCCTCTGGACAACACTCCATATATGTCATGCATGAGATATACCCAAATGATAGATCTTAAGTAATTTAACACCCTTTACTCTAATATCATTTGGATCAAGGCTATTACAAAGAGTGGTACCTTGTCATATGAATTATGATACAACACCCTTATTATCATAAGTCCTATCACAATCTTCTAGATATATAGAATCTATAATGTATATACATCAAACATATTCACCCTCAATCTAGGGTGTATCATTTCTGAACTTATTGTCCATATGGCTAAGCTCTCTCTCCTCACTATTAGGTACTCATGTGACTATGAGTGTCCTTGCTATGGGTAGTCTTAGGATGGCATGCACATCCTCCAAGGTGGTACCCACATCTATGGTATCCCCATACACCTCCCACTTGAAGGTGTTTGTCAATCATTTCCCAAGATCCCAATAACATGACTACGAAATCTAAACTAAGAGGTATCTTGCACATGTCTACTATGCCTCCTAGGCTTAATGAGATTAAATTAGCTCTATCCTCTATAGACAAGTGCTCCAATAATTATGAGAGCCGTGATACATCTACAAAATGATAGAATCTTGGATGCCCTTACAATCATGAAATAACAAAAGATGTATTAGATCCTCCATGTCATTTATAATCAAATACATTATTTCAAAATTTTAAACAAAACAAGCTTAATTGATTTAATCTTATCATTTTTAATCAATTTCACCTATTTTAAGATACTCTAATCCTTTGATACCTCACTCAGTCATTATGGTCCCTTGTAGCACTCTTTTGGCCTATTACATGCATTTTCATACTATTTTGATCCTTTGATCAAACATTAGTTTGACCAAAATATTTCTATTCTAACTTGGTTGAATCACAAACTAAGTCAACCCTTTATTTTTCCCTCTTATTACTGAGGTATCATAGTAATGTTTTATACTAGGTTGGTAGCAATGTATTAAGTTGATAGTTGCTAAAATATACTATGTTAGCACATACCTACTAGATCGGCAGTATGGATCTTACCATTTTTTAGCCTACTAGGTCAACTAGGTTGACCTAGTTGTTTTTCCCTACTGACCCCTTAAATTTTTTTTAATAAATGCCTTTGATGGTTATTTCCTTAAACCTTCAAACCCATTTCCTTAAATGTTTTTCCTACCCTTAGCATTAACTTGGGTTTATTTTGATGGTCTAGAAATGCTTTAAATTAAAAATTTCTAAAAAACACTTAAAATCACTAAAATATTCATAAACGAGCATGAGATCCCTCTCATCTATCCTATCATCTCCTCACCATCTTAGTTATTTTGATTTCTTAGAGATATTTTCTCTCCTTCACAAGTCTAAAATAATAAATGACTTTCATTTCACCCTATTTAAAATCACTTTTCAAAATTCTTAATCTTTCCAATCTTTTCCATTAGATTCCTTATTTTGCCTATATCTTTGTTTCTACTCATCCATTTTCCAACCATTAAATGTTGGGAATCATGACAACATAGAGAATATTTTCCACTACTATATGCCTATCTTCCATTTTTTTATTTTTGGCTATTTTTTTGAACTAATCTCTATAGGTTCACCAAATGTTCTTCACAATGGATGTCTTCACTTCTCTTGCAGTCTACTTATTTATCTACAACATTAAGGTAAGTAAATGTATGTCTTTTTCAATTATATCCTATTAATTATCTTTTTTTTTCTTATTTCACTTTACTTATCATCAGCATTATGTGTTATGTCTATTCCAAATCAGCATCCTTTGTTTCACTCACATGACACGTGATGAGCTTCGAGTGGGACATATGTATACACATAATATTTTCAAACTCTAATCACTTACTAAAAATTTGTATCTTATAAGAACCCATTTATTATTGATCTCTCTAAGTTCATGTTTTAATGGGTACATTGGAAAGGGGTGGGAAGACCATTGGTGTTTTGCAAGATTGATATCCCTTTTGCCACTTGTTATCTACACACTTGTCTCTTAAAAACATTATCCCTAAGATTGTTATTCTCTATTTTACCTCTCAATAATTTTCTACATTTTACCCTCTTTTCTTCACCTTAATCCTTTCTTATTAGTCAATTATACTATGTCAACTAGGTCAACCTTTTACAATTTCTAGTAATTTTCACTTTGGAATTAGTTTGGCCTTTGGTCGACCTAGGTCATGACCTAATGA
>JARHVA010008638.1:7500-25000 GCA_037957365.1 Torreya grandis
GTTAACTATTTATTAATAAAAAACTATAGATAAGTAACTAAAATAAAATTTGAAAAAATAAAATCTCTCATAATTTTTTAAAAAAATTGAAAATAAATAAATATGTGGCTTAAAACATTTCTCTCATAAATTATGAATAATTCATTTATGTGATATCAACTTGGAGTTTCATATTTTTATCTTTACAAAAAAGTTATAACTAAAGTTCAACTAAGTGAAAGATCATTTTTAACTCAAGTTAAGAAAATATACATAAGCATAGAAATCATTTTTAGGGTGATTGAAAGATACTTATAGTAGTTAATTCAAATAATGGACCAATCAACCCATGTGGTTAACTATGGGTTAAAGATTTTTTAACTTTTTAATTTCGATAACTATGAAACATCATCCCTTTTTAAGGATGTATTATGAAACCCTTTTTTAACCTCAAATTTACTATAATGCTACTGATGTGGAGGCCAAGTTTTTGAAGTTCATAACTTTTTATCCATAACTCTATTTAAGATTTTGTTTATGCCAAAAAGACCATCTCAAAAAGTTTAATTTATCCATAACCTACTATATCTAATTATGGATGTTATAAAAAAATTTGAAGGACATGAGTGACCATCTTAATGTTCAAAAATCTATTTTAATATTTTTAGGATTTTTCTTTTGTTAGAAATAACATATTTTTGTTACTAGACATGAACTTCAGTTGAAATTCATCTATTAGGTTAATTTTGGTGTTTATAATATATGCTAATATTTCTAGGCCCATCTAAGCTTAATTTCAAACGTTACTAAAAATAGCAGTTGAAAAAGTGTTAGATAAAATTTACTAAAATAATAATTTTTAAAAAATTGCATGAGTTAGTTTGCTATAGGTAGCTTTTGATTTATTTATATTTTTGCTATGCATATCAACTAAAATTTTGATTCGATATTTATTTTAAAAATATTATGTAATACTTTATTAATTCAATGAGAATTAATAGAGAATGTTACTTTCATACAAATTATGAGTTTATGCCTATTGATATTTGTTCTTAGCTAGTCTATGTTTTCATGAGCTAGAAAGCCACTGAAGATCTAAAATTGATAATGAAGGATATATATCAGGTTTTAGTATTTATATACATTCTATAATATATAAATAATTATAAATGATAGGTTTAGACCATAAGATAAACAATTAGGCACATTGAGATGGTGAATGGAAGCATTTTATTAGAAGGAAAAATCTAGAAATAAATGGTAGAAACCTAACTGGTACTTGTCAATTTACATGATTGAGATATTACATAAATCCTAATAATCATTTCAAGGTGTGTTTTATACACCCATGTACATACACCTAAATCTTATAGTGAAGGATGTACATCAGGTTCTAAGATTTCTATATAGTTTAGAAGATATGGGTCATTAGAAATGATAGGTTTAGATCATAAGTTAAATAATTAAGCATAGTGAGATGGTGATTTAAATCCTTTAAACAATAGTAAATGTTAGATACCTAATTTATATTTTTAAAGTATACAATACTACAAGACTGAGATGTTATATGAAATTACTAGTGTGAAGGAAAGGCATGTGTATTAGGGTATGTACAACACATCTTGCCTTTTCTTGAGCCCATTTCAAGTGTTTTCTAGTGTATGAACTATAAATGAGATCATGTTACAATATAAATCAATGCATATACTCTAAAAATTCAAATAATTGCAATGCTTGAAACTTAAAGAGATTAAGGAAAGAGTAAACTTGTGTGTTGATGAAACCCTATTATCCCTTGGTACATCGAATTAGTAAATATGATTCCCTAAGAATAATTTAAGATGAAAGAGGTCCAAAACTAAACCTTACAAATTTTAAGAGGGGGTTTGAAATTAATTATTTCCCCCATCTAGTGCAATGGTGAGTTTATGACATGATCATTGAGATAATCGAGTCTCAATCACACAACTCAAGTGATAGTATAATAAAATCCATGTTAAATAGTTAAACCAACTCATAATGAAAAAGGGAAGTAGTGTTAGGCCATTAAGGGCATTGAATCTTAGTCACACTAGTAAAGGGAGCCAATTATTATTGGCAGAAAAAGGTTCAAAATAATTATTTATGGTAAAAATAATGCTTCTTGGTAAAGTATCAATGCTTATTGGTACATAAATTTGAATATGTATTTTTAATTTTTGGTGCACTTGCATGGAATATTATCCTATAATATGTCTCAAACTGAAATATTTGTCATAATGTAACCTCTACTCTATTAATCTATATGGTATCTATAGAAAAAATGAAAAATTCTTTCCCAAATATGTAAACATAAGTGTAATGTGTATAAGATTTTGACCCAAGTGTATATTTGAATATTCTAAATTGTAATGGAATTATAGAAATTCTCAAAACTTTATAAGTGTGGAGATCATCTCTCTATGACATGCTCCCACTGATATGACCCCACTATGTGTGTCTTATAGGACTCTATGGCTGTGAATAGATAATAGGAGTAGAAGTTCATGGAACCCATTTTTTCATTCTTTGTGGTTTATTTGGTGTAGTTATAGTTGGAACATGTTTATTTGATCTTAGCAACTAGGTATATCATCTAGATGTAGATGAAGATTTCATAGAATCCACTATGTATCTCTTGTGTAATGGTCTATCTGATTTAATAGTTTTGAGCATATTAGTGTATTATTCCTAGTTTAGTAAAGGGTCTAAGAAGTAAAATAGATAAATAAATATGCAATAATTAAGCTACTAATTTGTGTAAACTAGATTTCAAATTTAACCTTTCTAATAATATTAATAAGAGAGAGAAAAAAATAAGACTTACCTACAAATTACTTGATATGGCTAAGACAGGGTTTGATATTCACTATGCAAGACTGGGACATAGTCACAAACTAAGATCTAGCCTTCATTTTATGATTGAATAGGAGCACTAGAAGTGGATAAGAGTGACATTAGTGCTATATTCCACCTCTACCATTATTGTCTAGAGAATTTGATCTTTTTAGATTTTGTTCAATAGGTCTATATGACCCTGTCCATGAAGTTTTAATAGATATAAGTTTGTATAACTCCTTGTATATCATATTATTTATTCAAACCATATAATCCATTATGATTTGACCAATTTTTAGAAAGAGATGGGGTTAGTGTGTGTAAGATTCGCTAAATGTATATCCATACCCCTTGTGTGGCATGTTGTCTACATACCAATACTCCAAAGAGGGATCAAGCCATATGTAGTTCTCCCACTTGATGTGATTTGTGAAATTGAGTGTATGAATATGCAAAATTCTAAACTAGATGTAATTTAGGTGACTAGGGACTAGTGTAAGGATTTTAATAATCTTGTAAGCATATTGGCTGGCTATATGTAGATAATAGGGAAGATTGCTTAAGTAGTCTTGCTTGTATTCTTACTTGCTTAGTTAAATTTTCCAACCTTTTCCAAATAATATTTGAATGGGATTTTATAGGGATCTATTGGTCATGGGTTGAACGAGCTTGTATTAGGCTATCAAAGAGAAGGATGGGGAACTAGAAGAAGTTGACCATTGGGGCCAAAAATGGATTTGGATAAGACTGTTGAAAGTGGATAAGAGTGGCACCAGTGTTATAGTCCTAGTGTGGTGCTATTATCTTAATTAGATGGTACCTAAGGGGATTGAGCTGTCATGGAAAGAGGAATCGGGCTCAGCTAAGATCAAGTCTAGAAGGCTATGGATTACTAGGAATTAATAAAAATGATGCCTATGAGGGTCATGAGAGAAATCAAAAGGGAAATAAGAGTTGGTTATTATTAGACACACTCAAGTTACCAATTTTCACATTTTATATGATTATATTTGCCCCCCTTTATTTTAGTGATACAATAAAGTGAAATACTATAAAGGAAAGTATAAAGTGTACCTAAAACTACCTACAAGGGTGAATCCCATGAAGCTTTTGTGATGTTGTGTGTGCTAATCAATGTTTGGATGGTGTGTCTAATTATTCTAAATAGGTGGCTCAAGATTACAAAGGCTACTTAGTCCTTTGGCTTCATCATTACCCCATGAAGTGAAGCTATGAATTGATATTGGTATGAAATGTGTGTCATATGAGATGGATCTTGAATCCCATTAATGTACT
Source organism: Torreya grandis (assembly GCA_037957365.1). NCBI lineage: Eukaryota > Viridiplantae > Streptophyta > Pinopsida > Cupressales > Taxaceae > Torreya > Torreya grandis. The sequence goes on from JARHVA010008638.1 coordinate 11,632, forward strand.
ATGATTTAAAAATGTTGGTGTGGATAGTTTAATATATGCTAGAAACTAGGCCACACTTGGCCACTTAAAAATATAAAGATTAGGCTTGTATGAAATCCACTCTAAAACTAGTGCACTAGGCTTGTATGAAAGCCATTCCAAAATTTAGAGGTTAGGCTTGTATGAAAGCCACTCCAAAATGATGCCAACCACTTGTAGATGGAACAAGGCAACAACTATTGAGAATGTTTGGGTAATGCTAAAATTAAAAATAAAAGAAAACAAATATGTCATGCACATTTCCTCTAATCACTATTGTCTAAAACATGGATTCTAATCTAGAAGTTATATCAACTACAATATCTAATACTAGGAGTGAGATTCATAATGCCACACATAATTCCCCTTATATCTATATTCTCTAAGCAAAACTGTCCTAAAGCTTCTAATTCTAAATTGATCTAACTATGCAAAACTATAGTTAAAAATACTTTTGGAAAGTCTAGTTTTTATGTTGTTTGGATATGAGCACTAAAAATGGATAGTAGTGGCATCAGTGCTATATTCCAATCTTGGCACTATTGTCCTGAGCCAAATCTGGTAATTATTCTAACATTTTCACTATCTGCTTAGTCTATTCTAACTAGTTGGATGTCTGATTGTTGATCTAGGTGTTATGAATGTTTTTTGTATTGTTAGGAGCTATGATCTCTATGACAAAACCCTTATTTATTTCCTCCTTTTTTGAGGGTAGGAATAAAGACCCTATAATGACTACCTTCAAAATAAAGAGCCCTGCAAGTGTGTTATTCTACAAAGATACCTGATATATCAATAATACTCAATAAGATATCTCAAAATATAACATGGTTTATAAAAAGAGATTGTTTGATCAATAGAGGTATGCCTAGATAGATATAACAATGTAATATCATTTGTAATTTACTAAACTAGAACTTGAAATTTGGTTAATTGTTAGTTGTTATGGAGGGATGTAGCATGATGTCCATCATGGCATCCAAAAAAAGCAAAAAAAATGCATGATGTGTATCATGGCATTGCAAACAATGAGATTCCAATAAGCAAACAAGCACACAAGGCAAGAATCAAGAAGTGTATAAGGGTGGCCAAGGGGCCAGGAAAAAAAGGGACAAGGGCACATGTCACTCAAAGTAGAAATAAAGCATACAAGGCATTTTCAAATGTTGCATACACATATAATTGAAACAAGGTTGGTGTGAAAGCCACAATCACATATAAGAGTACAGGAAAAGGTCATTGAAAAAGGTCCTAAGTCACACACAAGACATAGAGGCAAAAGACATTGGCAAAATGTCCTAAGGCACATATAGGAGACAATTAGGAAATGAGAAATGCAATCAAATCTAACTACACAAAGAAAGAAAGGAAAGCATGTAATAACTAGAAATACAATCATATCTAACTAATCAAATCAAGAGGGAAAGTATGCAAGACATGTTAGTACAAGACTAGGTATATTCTATGAAATACACAAGTGTTATATACTAGTGAGTGTAGATAGAGTAATCTATGTAAACTAGTAAGTAATGCATATCAACATGATAACTAGAGTGTGTGGTATAGGAATGGCATAATGTAGATGAGGTAGTCATGTAGAATATGCCCCAATTAGGTATGTATATCGATGTATGTCTCGATGTAGAAGTAAGATGCCCCCCTCAATAGGTAGAGTGAATCAATCAAATATCTAGATGTCACTACACACACTCAAAAGAAATTAAGTGAATCATGGTAATGTAGATAAATTGACAAACAATATCATAGAATAGTAAATGTATGTCTAGTATGATAGTAGAAATGTAAAGCATGGATGATGCATAAAATCAAAATATTTTTGATGTTTTAAAATTATTTGCATGTTTTTGTATTTTGAAATATTTGAATGTTTTTGGATTTGATATATTTGAATGTTTATGAATGTTTGATATATTTGAATGTTTTTGAGTTTTTAAGATTTGAGCTATGTACAATCAAGCATAAAAAAATATGTACAAGTAAAATTAAGGAGAAATGATACTAACCAATGAGTCTCATGGGAGACTCCCTATCACAATGTCTTTTATCAAGGAGAGGAATCATGCATGATCATGAAGAACAATGAAAATGTTGAGACTATGGATCTGAAAGTTATATATGTTGTAAATGCTATTATATATTTGATGTAAAAATTAAGTGTGGTGTACCCATATAAATATGAGAAGTGGATGCAGTTGTAGGGCTCTTAGGGACCCATCTAGAAGTAGGAGAAGTTATATGAACATGTGATCTATGTGTAGATGCATGAGCTCTTAATGACACTACCTTGGGTGTGAATATTATAGATGGAAGATATTTAGAATATTAAAGACATGGAGGTTTATAAACTCACTATATTAGGGATGGATACCTCAACTGTGTCTAAATTAAAACTGGAGAAGGAATTATAACTAATGGAGAAATTGAAACTAGAGGTTGAACTAAAACTGGTGACTATAGAGTAGAAGATGGATCTGAAGTGGGGAGTGGTAATTCATATGGAAATCCACCAACTATAACAACCTAATTAGAGTGAATTAATTTCACATATATATGAACTTAATATGGTACTACTAAAAGTTTTTGAGTCCATGGTCAACCAAGTAACATATCAAAAACTCCTAGACTAGGAACAATAGTGAATGTCGTGGTCATGTGTGTTGAACCAACCTGTAGGGGAAGTGTAATCTCACCCAATGGAATTTACATGTACCCATTGAATTTGATGAGAACTATATTTTTTGGGGTACTCTAAATATCCCAAATTATATAATAATATCATAGTACACATGTTTACACTAGATCTATTATCTATGAGAACACTATGAATAAGATGACTATGAATGTAAGCTCTGATAAAGAGTACATGATAATATGAATCATTCTCGATGATATTTTTCTTTGAGAAGGGGATGGAAGGTCTAGATATAACTCTATAATTATATAAACCAATCATGTTACTCAAAAGATGTGTTTCAACTAAAGGTGTCCTATATTCATCTGGTGGCAAATGTGCATGATATGCATGATGAACCCCTGATGTGCCCCATGTCTATTATTTGGAATGATATAGAAAGGGTTTTATAAAATATTTTCAAAGCTTTATGATGTGTTTTATTTTATTGAGAAGGCTTAACTGATGTGACAAGAACAATATGATTACCATCTATCAAATCCTATATCTTGTGTCTCAAACTAATGCATCTATGTGTTGTATGTATTGGTCCCCTATGAAACTCACAAAATTCATGCTGGTCATATCCCCATGGAAGAGGATTTGTTGGGTCAACTTCCTAAATAAGAGGGAGAGATATGATGTTACATTCCAAAAACTATTGTAAAATTCTAGTTGGAGAAACTGGTAGATTGGTAAAGGTTTGCCGAGGAGGTCCTAATAAAACCACACACTAAGGGGGCTAAAAACCACATTAATTGTTGGTTAATTCTAACTCTTGCTATCATTGACCTTGAATTTATATGGGAATTTTTTGTTACTCTTATTTTTTATTTCATAGATAGTTGTGTACTTTATTTTTCCCATTGAAATTAGTTTGACTTATCTTTCCTTTAGTGTGTGACATAATTCAATGAAGAGTGATAATCTTTTGAACATGATTGATTCATGTAAAGCTGATAGAAGACTCTATTTGAATAGATATTGTAACTCTTGATTGGATATGGGGCTAGTCATCTTATCCAAAAATAGTCTTATATCGGAGAACATAATCTGTAAGATGCTCATTTGACCTTTGTTTCTTTTATGTAAATTAGGTATATGAAAACTTATCACCAATGTTAATGCTAAAATGAGATAAGAAAATGTTGGATAAAGGATTGAATGCATTGACTGACTAATTTGATATACTATAGAACCATTGTAAAACATAATCCTTTAAGCTCTATGGAAATAACCTAGTAAGTAGCTAGTCATTTCGTACATAATCTAAGCATTCTATGTCAAAAGATCTCAAATATGTCTTTGGATCACCCTTGCCATCATATAGAGTAATCTTAGGTTGAAGAAAAGTTTGTGGCAAGGGTGTAGAAGTAATTTGATTTGCCAATAGTGTATGAAATAGAGCAAAAGAATCCAAATCCTATGTATGTCTAGAGGCACCTTTCTCAAGATGTAGCACTTTGGATTAAAGATATCTTATTTATTGCATAAGGACTACCACATCAGGAGACAAAGATAAACTAGTTGTAGTTGGTGGCATAGAGGTAGGTTGAGATGCTATAGGGGGTTGTTGGGACATAATTTCCCCTGTAGTGTCATTTGTAACTAGTTTCTCTCAAGGACTAGAAGACTCAACTTGTTTAGCCTTTTTTATTTCCATGATAGATTATAAAATAAGAGTAAGATCTTGGGGTTGGTCCTGAATTCTTTCTCAAAAAAATTATAAGATCAAATATTTGTTGAGGACAACTTCATTATTAACAATTGGAGGAAGTTTATCAAGACTCTAATGTGGTGGATCATGAACATCAGTGTTTGTATCATCATTTTTATTCTCATATTGCTCTTTGTTGAAATATACTCATTAAAATTGGTGTAATATAGATGTGTGGAATTTGTAATAGGAACCTAAGTTGGTTGTTTTCCAATCTCTTGAACAAGTTTTAGGAATCTAGGTGAATTTATGATGATTGCCACTAAGACTTACACTTCATCTCGAAGGAAGAGATGCAAGGAACTTAGGTGGCATAAGGAAAATAAATTGGATAATAGTAAAAAAGATTAAATAGGTATAATCTAAACAAGGAACCATAATATGTATAAAAAAGATATGAATCTCACAAACATGTAAGGTGATACCTGAAGAAGTAATTAGGATCTAGTATATGCAACTAGGGTTTTGAAAATAATATTTTTGAAAAATATTGTGGATTTTTTTAGAATAAAAGTGGATTTTTGATTTAAATATGCAACTAAAAATTCCAAAAAATTATTATAAAATGCTTGATTGAATAGGACCTAGTATGTCCAACTAGGGTTTTGAAAAATAATTATTTTTTAAAATTACTATTAAATTTTGAATTTTAAAGTTAATTTTTGAATTAGATATGCAAGTAAAAAAATCATAAATTTATAGGGAAATTTGTGATTTAATGAGACCTAGTATATGTAACTAAGGTTTGGAAAAATAAATATTTTTGAGAATTACTATTGAAATTTGAATTTTAAGGTGAATTTATAATTTTATTATGCTATTAAAAAAATTAGAAAATTATTAGGAAAATATTGGGACCTAGTATGGGCAACTAGGGTTTGAAAAAATAGCATTAAATTACTATGTAATTTAAAAATTTAATGCTAATTTTTTATTTTATTATGCAGGTAAAAATAAAGGAAAGATTAATAAGAAATTTACCTTAGAGTTTCTAGGATTTTTATGCTCAAACAAAGTAAGTTAGATTCACTAAATGACTTAATAGTTTTTGGAATATTGGTGTGTTATTCATAATTTAGTTAAAGGGTCTAAGTGGTAAAATTAATAAATAAATATGCAATAATTAAGCTACTAATTTGTGTAAAGTAGACTAAAAATTTGACCTTTCTAAGAATAGTAATAAGAAGGATAAAATAAGACTTAGCTAGAAATTACTTGATATGATTGAGCCAAGGTCTAATTTTCACTATGCAAGACTAGGACACTATCACAAATTGAGATATATCCTTAATTTTATGATTGGATAAGAGCATCAGAAGTGGGCATGAGTGGTACTAACACTGTAATCCAGCATACCATTATTATGCTAAGGCTTTGAGCTTTTTGGGTTTTGTTCACCAGGTCTGTGTGACCCTATCCATGAAGTTTTAATAGCTGGAAGTCCATAGACATCCCTGTAGACAAAATTATTTATTCAAACCCTATACTCCATTTTGATTTAACTAATTTTGATAAAGATGGGGGGTTAGTGTGTGTAAGATTTACTAAATGTGTATCCACACCCCTTGTGTGGGCATGCTACCTACATACCAATATTCTGAAGAGAGATCAAGACATATATAGTTCCCCCACTTGATGTGCTTTGTGAAATTGAGTGTATGAATATGAAAACTGTTAAATTGGATGTATTTAAGGTAGCTAGGGACTTGTGTAAGGATTTGAATAATATTGAAAGTATATTGGTTTGTTGTATGTAGAGAATAAGAAAGATTTACTTAGTAGTCTTAATTGTATTCTTACTTATTTAGTGATATTTTCCAATCCTTTCCAAATGATCTTTGAATAGGATTTTATAGGGATCTGTTGCTTATGATTTGAATGAGATCAAATTAGGTTAACAAGGAGAATGGTGGGGAACCAAAATAAATTGACCATTGGAGCTAGAAATGGACTTGGACAAGATCATAAAAAGTAGACACGAGTGGCACCAGTGCTATAAACTTAGTGTAGTGTTATTATCTTGAGTAGATGGGACCTGGGGGGATTGATTTGTCATAGAAATAGGAGTTTGGCTCAATTGGGATTAGGTTTGGAAGGCTATAGATGACTGTGAATTAGTGAAAATGATGCCTATGAGGGTCATAAGAGCAATCAAAAGGTACCTAAGGGTTGGGTGTCATTATTTGCACTCAAGTTACCAATTTTATAATTTCATATGATTATACTATGAATTATGGGTTACCTAGGAATGTTTGGTTGCTTACCAATTTTTGGATGATTAACTTTATCCAATCATATAATTAGTTGTTCAGGAGAAAAATATATTATTTAAGTGTATGTTCATTTAGAATTCTAGAAACTTTGACTACCATGTTGGTATAAATGTATCTAATACACCAATGCACTATGGAAAGTATTATGTTGATTTTTTTTATCAAAGATCATCCCAATAATATATCAAATACTATTATGTATAGTATAACTAAAATTTAATAACCACATGTTTTAGACCAGCTTGTAAAGGTTAATCATTCTCACCAATAATGTGTTGTGATGTCCCATTGAATAATCTAATTATTTTGGTTGAAGGGTATAAATTATCATTTGTATATCCCAAATTTGAAATTCATGGTACTTACATTCTAAATATTAATGCTATCAATAATAATATTATGTATAGGCTAATGATCAAGGTACATTTGAATAAATAATGAATTGATATTTGATTCATCATCCTATTTATGTCTCTAAATACACCATAAATATTCTTAGTGTTCAAATAACACTTCTCATTTTATAATTCCAAGAATTCAAAGCATGAATATCAAGTTGTGGCAACTTGATGTCCCCTATGGTGAAATAGTGGCAGAGATATGTATGAGTATTCCACAAAATTTATAATAAGTGATGATTGGGAGCCATCATGGTTAGTTATTTGTGAATTTTAGAGGATATATGTTAACTCAGTGAATTATCATCCAAACCTAAGCTACAAACTAATCTAGATGTATATTTATAATGGAGTTTAAGCTAAAGTGATTTGGTGTAGAAACAGAGCAAAGAGAATAGTAAGGTAGAAAAGAAAATGACTGAATTCCTATCTTAATATCAAATATTATGACAAAACATCAATTTAAACTGAGTATAAATTCAAACCAGCATATAATACAAAATAGCCTAGGCTCAAATTTGAATTTATGCTAGGCAAACATTGAAGGATAATGTAAAGAATCAAAAGTAAGAACTAGGTTTACTTTTAAATATTTAATACTATAATCAAATAACATTAACACATATAAATACAAATAAAAATGAAGCGAATAAAATATAAGATCCTTCAACTAATCTAGCATATTCACAAATTAGAAACCTTGTGATTAGAAAATGAAACCCATAATTCAAATAAGCTATTCAAATTTATGACACAAAACTAGCAATTGAGATAAAAACTATGTTATAAATTGACATATTAAATATGGAAAATCTTTACAAAACTCCTTAATTATATTAAGTACTCCAAGTATAAAAAATTGCTCAAAATTTTCTCCCCTTATAAGATGGTGATACATGCCTTTATATAAACATTAGGCAATATACCAGTCAATTATAATATATAGGTGTACAAAAGATAAGGACAACTATCCTTCGAAAGTTATAAAATACACTTGTCTTTCACAATTAGATTGATATATGGGAAATATGCTAACAAAATATCATATAACTTACAAAAAATATTCCTATTTTAAACATTACAATGTTTTTTTTACAAAAGGAATATTATCTACTGGGTGGGTCCATTGTTGAGGGGTCCCCTTGTTGATTCTATAGAATTGCCATTACCTTTGATGTTGGTGTTTGATGAACTCTAGGTCCACAACTAGCTTCATGAGGTAGACTTCTTCTTGATCAACCAAGCCATCCAAGTCTCTATCATCCCTGGCCATAGTTTCCTTTATGCTCTTTACTTCTGTAATTTTCTCCTTAGTTGTGAATATCATGTACATGATTCTTTTGTTGTCTCTACTAGACTAACCTTATCTCTTTCTCCTAACATTATGCATTACCAAAGTAACCCTATGCTTGTACTCAACTTCATGTATGATTCCAATGGTAGTGGTCTTGGTAGGATTTACCAACATAATTCTTAAGAGATACTCAATTCTAATGATCAATCCTTTATCACCTATCAAAATCATATTCAATTCCCATATCCAAGCAACTTAGACCTTGGACCTTGTCTACTATTATTCCAAATATGATGTTCAAATGATCTAAGCTAATAGTTTTGAACTTAGGAATCTTGTTCCTAAGCAAATGTCAATGAGATACCTTACTTGGGTCTTTGATTTTTTCCATTTTGTTATTAACCCCCTAACTACTTCACCTTGTTAGCTTATGTAATCCTACCTTAGGTCTATTAAACTCAAAGAATTAAACATATCAAATAATGAGGCCATAAACATATCCACTATAGCATCAAGAAATGACAAAATGGCTTGTGTTTCTAGGTTTTCCTTTTCTCTTTCCAAAATTTGAATTTTTGTTTCATCCAATAGATCCCAACCTTAGCTTGAGCTAATTGAGCCTTAATCAATCTCTCAACATCCTCCTCATGGATAAGATCTTTACCAAATTTTTTCCCTCTAATCGGCATTAAAACTATAAAGGGCTCAAACTTTTGGAAGGTGAATTCCTCAGCTCCCACCGTGGCTTTCTTGGTGGTGACCCTTTCCAATCCAGTTGTCTCTAGATTAAGCTACATGGTGGTGGATGACCCTGTGAACTTTGGAGCATCCATTTTCTTTATCTTTATTCCTAGAGTGACCATAATTATTTTTTATTCCTCTTTCTTCATTATAGCCCTAATTAATGGCTTAATGTCATGATGTAATTCAATGTTGGTAGCTTTTTTTATGTCCTGTGAATGGGAGAGAGAAGGGATATTTTAAAAATTTCCATAAATAAAATAGTCAGGGATGACTGGTCCATTAATGGAAAATTCATCATTGAATAGTTTGACCTCACTAGTAGGATGTGTGAGAGTCAACCTTTGTCTTTTAGGCCCAACAAGGACCAGTGCCTTTTCTACCTTCCTCTTCTCCTTAGGTACCAATGGGACTATGTCAAGAGCAATCTATTTTCCTTTCTCTTCTCTAGGTTCCCCTACTTAGATTTGAGTCTCTTCAATCAATTCCCCTTCTTCATCTATGTCATATGCCTATGCAAGTTCCTTGAGGGCATCCTCATGTGTCTCATCTAGTTCTAAGGCAATCATATATATATATTCAACTGGGGAATGTAGCACTTGTGGCAATGCTAAGGATGAGAGTCCCTCTCTAGGTCTCTCTTAAATCTTTTCCTTACCATGGATTTGTTCATCTTGTTTTTACACAATTTGCCCTTGATATTGTGGCTACTCCACTTGAGGTTATTCTTGGGATGACTTAGATGGTGTAGGTAACAAGTGATACTAGATAGGATGCATCTTCCATGCCTCTCTTATTTTTTTATCATTTTTTTCAATCTATGCTCAATCTTGATTTTGTGCCCTTTGATCTTAGCCAACACTTTTTCATATTTCTTTGCCTTAACGTAAATGGTTTCAAGAACACCAAGCTAATGCATATACTCAGGGTTGGGTAACTTCTTCAAAAAATCACTTACTATGTTTTTAGGGTCCCACTTTTTTAGTTCATCAAGATAAAACCTAAATAAGTCCCTATGTTTGAACATGGTCTCTACCTATTTCCAATCTTTCAACATGGTCCTTCCAATAATTAGAGGGAGGGGATGGAGAAGACCCTTCCTCTTTTCCTTACAAATTCCATCAACTCCATTGATGAGTTGGGAAGTAATTTCTTGTTTAGCTAGCTTGCTTGGTACATACGCAAGCAATCTATATGGTGAGGACATAATTCCCTCAATATTGTTAACTATGTAGTATGGATATAACCATATGTCACCCATGATCTCTACATATTTCTTGATTAGTGGATGGACTCTAGGCATGGGAAAACTTGTAATAGCTTCCACTATGTCTAGGTAGACATAGTCACAGATAAATTACATGTGGTTCATATACTTAAAGATGTGTAATTTGGAGAAATGGTGGTAAATGGTGGTTCTCACTTTAGGAAACCAATTTTTAATGCTAGGGAAGCTGATGGAGGAAAGAAGGTCATCTAGTAAATATGAAATCATAGGGAATTGATTAACTATTTTACTTTTGATAGCAGTGAACTGACTGGTTAGGAAGACACTAATAAAGTCTCAAAATGGAGGGGTGAGCTTCTCTTCAACCATGCAAACACATAGGGGACCCATATTTTATTTACATAGGTGGTTGAGGGGGATACTAATGATTGGTTTAACAAGGTCATGATCACCCTAATTCCCTCCTTGAACTAAAATATTGGGATCTTACCCTCCATGTCTCTGAAGACATGGGTTCCTTGGTGTCACCAAGGTCTAAGGATGGTATCCACGTCATGCTTGGAGGTCCATTCCTTGATTTTAAATAAGTCTACATGAGGAATTGGGAGCTTATTATATTTTTTGAAGGCCATAAAGGAAATGTAAGATACCCTCTTAGAATTCCCTTCTCAAATGATCTAATCATTATCAAACCTACAATCTACAAAAATTATAGTAATAACATATACATAATGAAGTACCTCAGGCTTGGACCAATAACATATAAATAATGAAGTACCTCATGCTTGGTGGTAGCATAATGGAGGCTGGTCATCTATATTGTGACCAGGTCATAGTGCTTTTTGTTCACCATGGTAATTCTCTGCTCCTCCTTGGTGATGGGTTTGATCTCTTCCATGGTGAATAAGAGTTTAAGCCAATTCTTGATGCTTGGGGAGTTCAAAGTTTTAACATCTTATAAGAACCCATTTATTATTGATCTCTCTAAGTTCATGTTTTAATGGGTACATTGGGAAAGGGGTGGGAAGACCATTGGTGTTTTGCAAGATTGATATCCCTTTTGCCACTTGTTATCTACACACTTGTCTCTTAAAAACATTATCCCTAAGATTGTTATTCTCTATTTTACCCTCTCCAATAATTTTCTACATTTTACCCTCCTTTTCTTCACCTTAATCCTTTCTTATTAGTCAATTATACTATGTCAACTAGGTCAACCTTTTACAATTTCTAGTAATTTTCACTTTGGAATTAGTTTGGCCTTTGGTCGACCTAGGTCATGACCTAATGAATTATTATCCTAAATATTTCTAGGATAACCCTATCGGCTAATATTTTTGTAATGGTTAAGGGTCAAATCCACCTATATATACAAGTTCATTTTTACATTATTTAGAGAAGAGAATAAGAAGTAAGTGTTATTATGCATCTACATATTGACCATTCTACTTGAGGAATACGCTTAGGGTTTCATACTTTCTTTAGAGATACATATATTGCCTTGTAGAGAATTATTTTGAAAGCATTGATAGGTTTTGTAGCCTAGAGATTATTTATCCTTGTCATCTTTACATACCACAACAACCTCTTACAAATCACCTTGGCTAAGGGAGAGGTTGAGGCTCAAGGTGTTTGTCTTCAAAGGTAAGTATTCCTAACTTTTTACCTCCTTTGTAAGAGTAAATAGATATGTATTTGTACTTATATTCCATGCATTAGGATTTTTTATACATTGACATGAGTATATGTCTCTTATTCATGTTTAATTTTATTATTTCTAACCCCCATTTTATACCACAAGCTTTGGCGAACACTAGATTATATTTACTTTACATATTATTTTAGTGACATATCAAAACACAAGACTCCCTTAGGTTTATTACATGATTGTGATTTATTGGAGGCTTTGTAACCCTTCCTAGAATGGTGTATTATGGTAAGAGATCTCCTAACCAGGTCTAGAGGACCCCCATATTGGTCAAGTTACCACATAACAAATGTGTCCCCAATCGAAAGTGTATGGTACGATCTATCTTCTCCAAGTTAGGATTAATTTTTAGACATTATGCATTTATGATTACATTCAGAAACCACCAATAAATTACTACCCACCTAATATCCCTCTAAACTAACTACCAATGGTGAAATGCATCTAACATCCCTCTACCAACCACTTGTACCAACTATTCATCATCTGACATTTTGATTCTCTACCCTCCATATAATTTCTTAACACTAGTTTAACCATCAACCATAATAATAATGGACCCACCTACACACTTCATAATTAGTTTCCACCTTTGGAGTCTTGGCTTACCCACACATTTCATCATCAACTCACAACCAACACTAGGCATTTCTTTCATAGAGGCCAAATGGGTCTGCATGTGGGAAGAGACTATCCTTCCTTGATTTAAGGGTCCCATAAACAAATATGGTGGAGGATTTTTAAATTGTTGCGAAGGAGCCCCAAAAATATTAATTAGAGATATCACTATATACAAGATCCAAAAGAATTTTATCATGCTTAGAACTACCATAATTGGCATTATTTGGGCTCATATCACATTCAGGTCTTGTACTAGTATAAATCTTCCCTCCAAGATAGCATTTCTCAGGAAACACTATAGAAACTCAATATGATCCACCAACACATTAAATGTTTCTCTGAATCCCAAAAATCTCACATAAGGATTATCCCTAGGTCATCTTGATCATAAAAGGGAAGTGAGTGTAGATCTCCCTAAGAAAACCCATATCTTCTTCCAAACCCACTCAAAATCTTGGATAGATAATCCTACACCACCACCAAAGTTTTTTTTTTGTCCTTTGAAATAAAGAACAAATTCCTAATGAAATATGATGTGAAAAGAGAATTATATTTCACATGGCATCTTGTCTTCATAAAGACTAGACCTATCACTTATTTCACCACCTACAATCCACTTTTGTATTTAATAATGAAAATATGCTTCAATAAAGAGTCAAAAACCTATTCATCAAAGCCC
>JARHVA010008638.1:30000-82500 GCA_037957365.1 Torreya grandis
GAGTTTATGACATGATCATTGAGATAATCGAGTCTCAATCACACAACTCAAGTGATAGTATAATAAAATCCATGTTAAATGGTTAAACCAACTCATAATGAAAAAGGGAAGTAGTGTTAGGCCATTAAGGGCATTGAATCTTAGTCACACTAGTAAAGGGAGCCAATTATTATTGGCAAAAAAAGGTTCAAAATAATTATTTATGGTAAAAATAATGCTTCTTGGTAAAGTATCAATGCTTATTGGTACATAAATTTGAATATGTATTTATAATTTTTGGTGCACTTGCATGGAATATTATCCTATAATATGTCTCAAACTGAAATATTTGTCATAATGTAACCTCTACTCTATTGATCTATATGGTATCTATAGAAAAAATGAAAAATTCTTTCCCAAATATGTAAACATAAGTGTAATGTGTATAAGATTTTGACCCAAGTGTATATTTGAATATTGTAAATTGTAATGGAATTATAGAAATTCTCAAAACTTTATAAGTGTGGAGATCATCTCTCTATGACATGCTCCCACTGATATGACCCAACTATTGAGGTGAAAGAAATGGAATATGGTAGTTACCTTACCTTAAAAGGATAAGATAACTATATAAAATGTGTATGAATCATGTAACATATAGTCATAGTATATATAAGTAGATATATCAATGAAAATCAAAGTATGAGATCAAAATAAGCCTTAAGATGCATGGTATGTATGTTAGAAATATCTATAAAGTAACAATATAATATCAATAAACAATCAAGCGCACACACAAGAGTACTCAATGTCACTAAAAAGGGGTCTAAGGATACCTCAAAAAGGTGCATATTCAAATGAAACATGCTCAAAGGAATGACACATTCAAATTTAAAAATAGTGAAAAAACAACATATAGTGACATAGGGACCAACATGAAAGGAAAATGTTTAAATATTACACAAACATAGAATAAAAAATAAAAAAATATTCTCATGGAAGTGAAAATGTGAACTTTAAGAAACCAACACAAGCATATCATACTAATCCCTGCATATAAGTGTTAAAAATAAATGTCATGTAACATAGCATATCATGTATATTTTGAGAGATGTAAACATGAGTATAGACATGTGTAAGTGTTAATATATAATATAAACAATCATAGAAAGGTGATATTAAAATAATATAACCTGTAGCAATTGTGATCAAGGAAGTATATGTCCCCAACATAGTGTATCATGAAGGAAGAAGAAGAATCCAACCTCTATATGTGTAAGTATCATTGGTCTTGTGTATGTTTGTATCACACTCAAGTACACATAAAAAATATTTGTATAAAAAATAAATGATATGATATCCACTAACATAAACAAATAACATAGATGCATAGGAACTATGGAACATGTGAATGTTGAATTACTTTGTATTTTTAAATTATTTGAATGTTTTCTAATTTTATTGAATATATTTTTCTTTTAAATTTTTTGAATGGAAAAGGATAAACTAATATCCCATATTAGGTATGCTCATAGGTAGCTCCAAACATAAAATATTATACAATAAATTGGTGATACTACCAAACATCATGTATATGTTTTATAACTAGAATTGTAGATACTATGGTACCCTATGTGTGTCTTATAGGACTTTATGGCTGTGAATAGATAATAGGAGTAGAAGTTCATGGTACCCATTTTTTCATTCTTTGTGGTTTATTTGGTGTAGTTATAGTTGGAACATGTTTATTTGATCTTAGCAACTAGGTATATCATCTAGATGTAGATGAAGATTTCATAGAATCCACTATGTATCTCTTGTGTAATGGTCTATCTGATTTAATAGTTTTGAGCATATTAGTGTATTATTCCTAGTTTAGTAAAGGGTCTAAGAAGTAAAATAGATAAATAAATATGCAATAATTAAGCTACTAATTTGTGTAAACTAGATTTCAAATTTAACCTTTCTAAGAATACTAATAAGAGAGAGAAAAAAAATAAGACTTACCTACAAATTACTTGATATGGCTAAGACAGGGTTTGATATTCACTATGCAAGACTGGGACATAGTCACAAACTAAGATCTAGCCTTCATTTTATGATTGAATAGGAGCACTAGAAGTGGATATGATTGACATTAGTGCTATATTCCACCTCTACCATTATTGTCTAGAGAATTTGATCTTTTTAGATTTTGTTCAATAGGTCTATATGACCCTGTCCACGAAGTTTTAATAGATATAAGTTTGTAGAACTCCTTGTATATAATATTATTTATTCAAACCGTATAATCCATTATGATTTGACCTATTTTTAAAAAGATATGGGGTTAGTGTGTGTAAGATTCACTAAATGTATATCCATACCCCTTGTGTGGCATGTTGTCTACATACCAATACTCCAAAGAGGGATCAAGCCATATGTAGTTCTCCCACTTGATGTGATTTGTGAAATTGAGTGTATGAATATGCAAAATTCTAAACTAGATGTAATTTAGGTGACTAGGGACTAGTGTAAGGATTTTAATAATCTTGTAAGCATATTGGTTGGCTATATGTAGATAATAGGGAAGATTGCTTAAGTAGTCTTGCTTGTATTCTTACTTGCTTAGTTAAATTTTCCAACCTTTTCCAAATAATATTTGAATGGGATTTTATAGGGATCTATTGGTCATGGGTTGAACGAGCTTGTATTAGGCTATCAAAGAGAAGGATGGGGAACTAGAAGAAGTTGACCATTGGGGCCAAAAATGGATTTGGATAAGACTGTTGAAAGTGGATAAGAGTGGCACTAGTGTTATAGTCCTAGTGTGGTGCTATTATCTTAATTAGATGGTACCTAAGGGGATTGATCTGTCATGGAAAGAGGAATCGGGCTCAGCTAAGATCAAGTCTAGAAGGCTATGGATTACTAGGAATTAATAAAAATGATGCCTATGAGGGTCATGAGAGAAATCAAAAGGGAAATAAGAGTTGGTTATTATTAGGCACACTCAAGTTAACAATTTTCACATTTTATATGATTATATTTGCCCCCCTTTATTTTAGTGATACAATAAAGTGAAATACTAGGATAAAGGAAAGTATAAAGTGTACCTAAAACTACCTATAAGGGTGAATCCCATGAAGCTTTTGTGATGTTGTGTGTGCTAATCAATGTTTGGATGGTGTGTCTAATTATTCTAAATAGGTGGCTCAAGATTACAAAGGCTACTTAGTCCTTTGGCTTCATCATTACCCCATGAAGTGAAGCTATGAATTGATATTGGTATGAAATGTGTGTCATATGAGATGGATCTTGAATCCCATTAATGTACTATGATTTAAAAATGTTGGTGTGGATGGTTTAATATATGCTAGAAACTAGGCCACACTTGGCCACTTAAAAATATAAAGATTAGGCTTGTATGAAATCCACTCTAAAACTAGTGCAATAGGCTTGTATGAAAGCCATTCCAAAATTTAGAGGTTAGGCTTGTATGAAAGCCACTCCAAAATGATGCCAACCACTTGTAGATGGAACAAGGCAACAACTATTGAGAATGTTTGGGTAATGCTAAAATTAAAAATAAAAGAAAACAAATATGTCATGCACATTTCCTCTAATCACTATTGTCTAAAACATGGATTCTAATCTAGAAGTTATATCAACTACCATATCTAATACTAGGAGTGAGATTCATAATGCCACACATAATTCCCCTTATATCTATATTCTCTAAGCAAAACTGTCCTAAAGCTTCTAATTCTAAATTGATCTAACTATGCAAAACTATAGTTAAAACTACTTTTGGAAAGTCTAGTTTTTATGTTGTTTGGATATGAGCACTAAAAATGGATAGTAGTGGCATCAGTGCTATATTCCAATCTTGGCACTATTGTCTTGAGCCAAATCTGGTAATTATTCTAACATTTTCACTATCTGCTTAGTCTATTCTAACTAGTTGGATGTCTGATTGCTGATCTAGGTGTTATGAATGTTTTTTGTATTGTTAGGAGCTATGATCTCTATGACAAAACCCTTATTTATTTCCTCCTTTTTTGAGGGTAGGAATAAAGACCCTATAATGACTACCTTCAAAATAAAGAGCCCTGCAAGTGTGTTATTCTACAAAGATACATGATATATCAATAATACTCAATAAGATATCTCAAAATATAACATGGTTTATAAAAAGAGATTGTTTGATCAATAGAGGTATGCCTAGATAGATATAACAATGTAATATCATTTGTAATTTACTAAACTAGAACTTGAAATTTGGTTAATTGTTAGTTGTTATGGAGGGATGTAGCATGATGTCCATCATGGCATCCAAAAAAAGCAAAAAAAAATGCATGATGTGTATCATGGCATTGCAAACAATGAGATTCCAATAAGCAAACAAGCACACAAGGCAAGAATCAAGAAGTGTATAAGGGTGGCCAAGGGGCCAGGAAAAAAAGGGACAAGGGCACATGTCACTCAAAGTAGAAATAAAGCATACAAGGCATTTTCAAATGTTGCATACACATATAATTGAAACAAGGTTGGTGTGAAAGCCACAATCACATATAAGAGTACAGGAAAGGGTCATTGAAAAAGGTCCTAAGTCACACACAAGACATAGAGGCAAAAGACATTGGCAAATGTCCTAAGGCACATATAGGAGACAATTAGGAAATGAGAAATGCAATCAAATCTAACTACACAAAGAAAGAAAGGAAAGCATGTAATAACTAGAAATACAATCATATCTAACTAATCAAATCAAGAGGGAAAGTATGCAAGACATGTTAGTACAAGACTAGGTATATTCTATGAAATACACAAGTGTTATATACTAGTGAGTGTAGATAGAGTAATCTATGTAAACTAGTAAGTAATGCATATCAACATGATAACTAGAGTGTGTGGTATAGGAATGGCATAACGTAGATGAGGTAGTCATGTAGAATATGCCCCAATTAGGTATGTATATCGATGTATGTCTCGATGTAGAAGTAAGATGCCCCCCTCAATAGGTAGAGTGAATCAATCAAATATCTAGATGTCACTACACACACTCAAAAGAAATTAAGTGAATCATGGTAATGTAGATAAATTGACAAACAATATCATAGAATAGTAAATGTATGTCTAGTATGATAGTAGAAATGTAAAGCATGGATGATGCATAAAATCAAAATATTTTTGATGTTTTAAAATTATTTGCATGTTTTTGTATTTTGAAATATTTGAATGTTTTTGGATTTGATATATTTGAATGTTTATGAATGTTTGATATATTTGAATGTTTTTGAGTTTTTAAGATTTGAGCTATGTACAATCAAGCATAAAAAAATATGTACAAGTAAAATTAAGGAGAAATGATACTAACCAATGAGTCTCATGGGAGACTCCCTATCACAATGTCTTTTATCAAGGAGAGGAATCATGCATGATCATGAAGAACAATGAAAATGTTGAGACTATGGATCTGAAAGTTATATATGTTGTAAATGCTATTATATATTTGATGTAAAAATTAAGTGTGGTGTACCCATATAAATATGAGAAGTGGATGCAGTTGTAGGGCTCTTAGGGACCCATCTAGAAGTAGGAGAAGTTATATGAACATGTGATCTATGTGTAGATGCATGAGCTCTTAATGACACTACCTTGGGTGTGAATATTATAGATGGAAGATATTTAGAATATTAAAGACATGGAGGTTTATAAACTCACTATATTAGGGATGGATACCTCAACTGTGTCTAAATTAAAACTGGAGAAGGAATTATAACTAATGGAGAAATTGAAACTAGAGGTTGAACTAAAACTGGTGACTATAGAGTAGAAGATGGATCTGAAGTGGGGAGTGGTAATTCATATGGAAATCCACCAACTATAACAACCTAATTAGAGTGAATTAATTTCACATATATATGAACTTAATATGGTACTACTAAAAGTTTTTGAGTCCATGGTCAACCAAGTAACATATCAAAAACTCCTAGAGTGGGAACAATAGTGAATGTCATGGTCATGTGTGTTGAACCAACCTGTAGGGGAAGTGTAATCTCACCCAATGGAATTTACATGTACCCATTGAATTTGATGAGAACTATATTTTTTGGGGGTACTCTAAATATCCCAAATTATATAATAATATCATAGTACACATGTTTACACTAGATCTATTATCTATGAGAACACTATGAATAAGATGACTATGAATGTAAGCTCTGATAAAGAGTACATGATAATATGAATCATTCTCGATGATATTTTTCTTTGAGAAGGGGATGGAAGGTCTAGATATAACTCTATAATTATATAAACCAATCATGTTACTCAAAAGATGTGTTTCAACTAAAGGTGTCCTATATTCATCTGGTGGCAAATGTGCATGATATGCATGATGAACCCCTGATGTGCCCCATGTCTATTATTTAGAATGATATAGAAAGGGTTTTATAAAATATTTTCAAAGCTTTATGATGTGTTTTATTTTATTGAGAAGGCTTAACTGATGTGACAAGAACAATATGATTACCATCTATCAAATCCTATATCTTGTGTCTCAAACTAATGCATCTATGTGTTGTATGTATTGGTCCCCTATGAAACTCACAAAATTCATGCTGGTCATATCCCCATGGAAGAGGATTTGTTGGGTCAACTTCCTAAATAAGAGGGAGAGATATGATGTTACATTCCAAAAACTATTGTAAAATTCTAGTTGGAGAAACTGGTAGATTGGTAAAGGTTTGCCGAGGAGGTCCTAATAAAACCACACACTAAGGGGGCTAAAAACCACATTAATTGTTGGTTAATTCTAACTATTGCTATCATTGACCTTGAATTTATATGGGAATTTTTTGTTACTCTTATTTTTTATTTCATAGATAGTTGTGTACTTTATTTTTCCCATTGAAATTAGTTTGACTTATCTTTCCTTTAGTGTGTGACATAATTCAATGAAGAGTGATAATCTTTTGAACATGATTGATTCATGTAAAGCTGATAGAAGAATCTATTTGAATAGATATTGTAACTCTTGATTGGATATGGGGCTAGTCATCTTATCCAAAAATAGTCTTATATCGGAGAACATAATCTGTAAGATGCTCATTTGACCTTTGTTTCTTTTATGTAAATTAGGTATATGAAAACTTATCACCAATGTTAACGCTAAAAAGAGATAAGAAAATGTTGGATAAAGGATTGAATGCATTGACTGACTAATTTGATATACTATAGAACCATTGTAAAACATAATCCTTTAAGCTCTATGGAAATAACCTAGTAAGTAGCTAGTCATTTCGTACATAATCTAAGCATTCTATGTCAAAAGATCTCAAATATGTCTTTGGATCACCCTTGCCATCATATAGAGTAATCTTAGGTTGAAGAAAAGTTTGTGGCAAGGGTGTAGAAGTAATTTGATTTGCCAATAGTGTATGAAATAGAGCAAAAGAATCCAAATCCTATGTATGTCTAGAGGCACCTTTCTCAAGATGTAGCACTTTGGATTAAAGATATCTTATTTATTGCATAAGGACTACCACATCAGGAGACAAAGATAAACTAGTTGTAGTTGGTGGCATAGAGGTAGGTTGAGATGCTATAGGGGGTTGTTGGGACATAATTTCCCCTGTAGTGTCATTTGTAACTAGTTTCTCTCAAGGACTAGAAGACTCAACTTGTTTAGCCTTTTTTATTTCCATGATAGATTATAAAATAAGAGTAAGATCTTGGGGTTGGTCCTGAATTCTTTCTCAAAAAAATTATAAGATCAAATATTTGTTGAGGACAACTTCATTATTAACAATTGGAGGAAGTTTATCAAGACTCTAATGTGGTGGATCATGAACATCAGTGTTTGTATCATCATTTTTATTCTCATATTGCTCTTTGTTGAAATATACTCATTAAAATTGGTGTAATATAGATGTGTGGAATTTGTAATAGGAACCTAAGTTGGTTGTTTTCCAATCTCTTGAACAAGTTTTAGGAATCTAGGTGAATTTATGATGATTGCCACTAAGACTTACACTTCATCTCGAAGGAAGAGATGCAAGGAACTTAGGTGGCATAAGGAAAATAAATTGGATAATAGTAAAAAAGATTAAATAGGTATAATCTAAACAAGGAACCATAATATGTATAAAAAAGATATGAATCTCACAAACATGTAAGGTGATACCTGAAGAAGTAATTAGGATCTAGTATATGCAACTAGGGTTTTGAAAATAATATTTTTGAAAAATATTATGGATTTTTTTAGAATAAAAGTGGATTTTTGATTTAAATATGCAACTAAAAATTCCAAAAAATTATTATAAAATGCTTGATTGAATAGGACCTAGTATGTCCAACTAGGGTTTTGAAAAATAATTATTTTTTAAAATTACTATTAAATTTTGAATTTTAAAGTTAATTTTTGAATTAGATATGCAAGTAAAAAAATCATAAATTTATAGGGAAATTTGTGATTTAATGAGACCTAGTATATGTAACTAAGGTTTGGAAAAATAAATATTTTTGAGAATTACTATTGAAATTTGAATTTTAAGGTGAATTTATAATTTTATTATGCTATTAAAAAAATTAGAAAATTATTAGGAAAATATTGGGACCTAGTATGGGCAACTAGGGTTTGAAAAAATAGCATTAAATTACTATGTAATTTAAAAATTTAATGCTAATTTTTTATTTTATTATGCAGGTAAAAATAAAGGAAAAATTAATAAGAAATTTACCTTAGAGTTTCTAGGATTTTTATGCTCAAACAAAGTAAGTTAGATTCACTAAATGACTTAATAGTTTTTGGAATATTGGTGTGTTATTCATAATTTAGTTAAAGGGTCTAAGTGGTAAAATTAATAAATAAATATGCAATAATTAAGCTACTAATTTGTGTAAAGTAGACTGAAAATTTGACCTTTCTAAGAATAGTAATAAGAAGGATAACATAAGACTTAGCTAGAAATTACTTGATATGATTGAGCCAAGGTCTAATTTTCACTATGCAAGACTAGGACACTATCACAAATTGAGATATATCCTTAATTTTATGATTGGATACGAGCATCAGAAGTGGGCATGAGTGGTACTAACACTCTAATCCAGCATACCATTATTATGCTAAGGTTTTGAGCTTTTTGGGTTTTGTTCACCAGGTCTGTGTGACCCTATCCATGAAGTTTTAATAGCTGGAAGTCCATAGACATCCCTGTAGACAAAATTATTTATTCAAACCCTATACTCCATTTTGATTTAACTAATTTTGATAAAGATGGGGGGTTAGTGTGTGTAAGATTTACTAAATGTGTATCCACACCCCTTGTGTGGGCATGCTACCTACATACCAATATTCTGAAGAGAGATCAAGACATATATAGTTCCCCCACTTGATGTGCTTTGTGAAATTGAGTGTATGAATATGAAAACTATTAAATTGGATGTATTTAAGGTAGGTAGGGACTTGTGTAAGGATTTGAATAATATTGAAAGTATATTGGTTTGTTGTATGTAGAGAATAAGAAAGATTTACTTAGTAGTCTTAATTGTATTCTTACTTATTTAGTGATATTTTCCAATCCTTTCCAAATGATCTTTGAATAGGATTTTATAGGGATCTGTTGCTTATGATTTGAATGAGATCAAATTAGGTTAACAAGGAGAATGGTGGGGAACCAAAATAAATTGACCATTGGAGCTAGAAATGGACTTGGACAAGATCATAAAAAGTAGACAAGAGTGGCACCAGTGCTATAAACTTAGTGTAGTGTTATTATCTTGAGTAGATGGGACCTGGGGGGATTGATTTGTCATAGAAATAGGAGTTTGGCTCAATTGGGATTAGGTTTGGAAGGCTATAGATGACTGTGAATTAGTGAAAATGATGCCTATGAGGGTCATAAGAGCAATCAAAAGGTACCTAAGGGTTGGGTGTCATTATTTGCACTCAAGTTACCAATTTTATAATTTCATATGATTATACTATGAATTATGGGTTACCTAGGAATGTTTGGTTGCTTACCAATTTTTGGATGATTAACTTTATCCAATCATATAATTAGTTGTTCAGGAGAAAAATATTTTATTTAAGTGTATGTTCATTTAGAATTCTAGAAACTTTGACTACCATGTTGGTATAAATGTATCTAATACACCAATGAACTATGGAAAGTATTATGTTGATTTTTTTTTATCAAAGATCATCCCAATAATATATCAAATTCTATTATGTATAGTATAACTAAAATTTAATAACCACATGTTTTAGACCAGCTTGTAAAGGTTAATCATTCTCACCAATAATGTGTTGTGATGTCCCATTGAATAATCTAATTATTTTGGTTGAAGGGTATAAATTATCATTTGTATATCCCAAATTTGAAAGTCATGGTACTTACATTCTAAATATTAATGCTATCAATAATAATATTATGTATAGGCTAATGATCAAGGTACATTTGAATAAATAATGAATTGATATTTGATTCATCATCCTATTTATGTCTCTAAATAGATCCCAACCTTAGCTTTAGCTAATTGAGCCTTAATCAATCTCTCAACATCCTCCTCATGGATAAGATCTTTACCAAAATTTTTCCCTCTAATCGGCATTAAAACTATAAAGGGCTCAAACTTTTGGAAGGCGAATTCCTCAGCTCCCACCGTGGCTTTCTTGGTGGTGACCCTTTCCAATCCAGTTGTCTCTAGATTAAGCTACATGGTGGTGGATGACCCTGTGAACTTTGGAGCATCCATTTTCTTTATCTTTATTCCTAGAGTGACCATAATTAATTTTTATTCCTCTTTCTTCATTATAGCCCTAATTAATGGCTTAATGTCATGATGTAATTCAATGTTGGTAGCTTTTTTTATGTCCTGTGAATGGGAGAGAGAAGGGATATTTTAAAATTTCCATAAATAAAATAGTCAGGGATGACTGGTCCATTAATGGAAAATTCATCATTGAATAGTTTGACCTCACTAGTAGGATGTGTGAGAGTCAACCTTTGTCTTTTAGGCCCAACAAGGACCAGTGCCTTTTCTACCTTCCTCTTCTCCTTAGGTACCAATGGGACTATGTCAAGAGCAATCTATTTTCCTTTCTCTTCTCTAGGTTCCCCTACTTAGATTTGAGTCTCTTCAATCAATTCCCCTTCTTCATCTATGTCATATGCCTATGCAAGTTCCTTGAGGGCATCCTCATGTGTCTCATCCAGTTCTAAGGCAATCATATATATATATATATATATATGTATATATATATATGTATATATATATATATATATATGTATATATATATATATGTATATATATATATATGTATATATATATATGTATATATATATATATATGTATATATATATATATATGTATATATATATATATGTATATATATATATATTCAAATGGGGAAGGTAGCATTTGTGGCAATGGTAAGGATGAGAGTCCCTCTCTAGGTCTCTCTTAAATCTTTTCCTTACCATGGATTTGTTCATCTTGTGTTTACACATTTTGCCCTTGATATTCTGGCTACTCCACTTGAGGTTATTCTTGGGATGACTTAGATGGTGTAGGTAACAAGTGATACTAGATAGGATGCATCTTCCATGCCTCTCTTATTTTTTTATCATTTTTTTTCAATCTATGCTCAATCTTGATTTTGTGCCCTTTGATCTTAGCCAACACTTTTTCATATTTCTTTGCCTTAACGTAAATGGTTTCAAGAACACCAAGCTGATGCATATACTCAGGGTTGGGTAACTTATTCAAAAAATCACTTACTATGTTTTTAGGGTCCCACTTTTTTAGTTCATCAAGATAAAACCTAAAGAAGTCCCTATGTTTGAACATGGTCTCTACCTATTTCCAATCTTTCAACATGGTCCTTCCAATAATTAGAGGGAGGGGATGGAGAAGACCCTTCCTCTTTTCCTTACAAATTCCATCAACTCCATTGATGAGTTGGGAAGTAATTTCTTGTTTAGCTAGCTTGCTTGGTACATACGCAAGCAATCTATATGGTGAGGACATAATTCCCTCAATATTGTTAACTATGTAGTATGGATATAACCATATGTCACCCATGATCTCTACATATTTCTTGATTAGTGGATGGACTCTAGGCATGGGAAAACTTGTAATAGATTCCACTATGTCTAGGTAGACATAGTCACAGATAAATTACATGTGGTTCATATACTTAAAGATGTGTAATTTGGAGAAATGGTGGTAAATGGTGGTTCTCACTTTAGGAAACCAATTTTTGATGCTAGGGAAGCTGATGGAGGAAAGAAGGTCATCTAGTAAATATGAAATCATAGTGAATTGATTAACTATTTTACTTTTGATAGTAGTGAACTGACTGGTTAGGAAGACACTAATAAAGTCTCAAAATGGAGGGGTGAGCTTCTCTTCAACCATGCAAACACATAGGGGACCCATATTTTATTTACATAGGCGGTTGAGGGGGATCCTAATGATTGGTTTAACAAGGTCATGATCACCCTAATTCCCTCCTTAAACTAAAATATTGGGATCTTACCCTCCATGTCTCTGAAGACATGGGTTCCTTGGTGTCACCAAGGTCTAAGGATGGTATCCACGTCATGCTTGGAGGTTCATTCCTTGATTTTAAATAAGTCTACATGAGGAATTGGGAGCTTATTATATTTTTTAAAGGCCATAAAGGAAATTTAAGATACCCTCTTAGAATTCCCTTCTCAAATGATCTAATCATTATCAAACCTACAATCTACAAAAAATTTAGTAATAACATATACATAATGAAGTACCTCAGGCTTGGACCAATAACATATAAATAATGAAGTACCTCATGCTTGGTGGTAGCATAATGGAGGCTGGTCATCTATATTGTGACCAGGTCATAGTGCTTTTTGTTCACCATGGTAATTCTCTGCTCCTCTTTGGTGATGGGTTTGATCTCTTCCATGGTGAATGAGAGTTTAAGCCAATTCTTGATGCTTGGGGAGTTCAAAGTTTTAACATCTAATTCAATATCTTTGAATATCCTTCCTTTGTTATCTATTGATAGGCAGAGTTTTATTTCCTCCTTCAATTGTTGTCTACAAGCTAACATGACTTCAACTTGCTAATTTATTTACCCTAGATTGTAAATTAGTCTCTATGGTAACTCTTTTTCTCTCAAAAACATAATCAATCTCTATTCATATCAAATTATAACCAATTGCGTTCACTTGGGTCAATTTTATATAGGGTTTAGGGTTTTAGATCTTTAATGGTAAGATGTATCTAGACTCTAGGTTATACGTGCCTTAGATTTGATTTAGAGCTTTGCCTTTATAATTTTGCATTTTTGATTCTACAAGATCTCTTACTTTGACCTTTTCTACTTGTGTGGTGCTTATGTGGCAATGATCTAGACTTTTTGTGATAGTTTTCATAAATGCCTTTTGAGCACTAGTCATCGGCATTTAAAATACCTTATTTTATTTCATTTTGTTGAATGAGGATCCTATGAGTGACCATAAACTGTTGATCATGATTTGTGTCTTCATTTTTGATTAGATCATTTTTATACCTAGCCTTGTGGTTGGGCCACTTGGTGTCTTTGCATGCCTTTTTGTGCTCCATATCCTACATCAATCCTTTGTCAAATGAGTATTATGCATATGGTGAGCTTGCAGACCTTGGAAAAATCATTAACACTTTCATGTTGTTGGATCATGAAGTGAGATGAAGCATAAACTATTAAACCATCTATAATATCCACTTAGAATGTTTTTTTACCATATGTTGAGCCTGTGGGCTCTCAGGGATCCATAGAAAAGTCCATGGGGTCTTGACATCATTTGATCATCCTCCTATGATGAAGCATGAGTCATTGATCTAAAGAGATGCCCAAGCTTTAAGTTAGAATATTTTTAAGGTGGGAATTAGGTTCAAACCTCTTAGGTGAATGTTTATTTTGTGTTTATTAAACACGAAATAAACTTTAGGCTAAAGTCTTTCTATCTAAGTTTTCTAGATTTATACAAAGGAGACCATGACTAAATATTTTTACTTTGAATTTTACATTGTGTTAAATAACACAATGTATAATTTGGGATAAAATATTTATTTCAAGCCTGAAAAACATACTCAAGGGGGTTCAAAATGATATAATGGTCTAATGTCAAATAGGGTTTTATTGAATTAACAAACACACAAAAAATATTTGGCTAGAAACACTTAGTCTAATTTCTATGTAATAAAGACTCTTTTAAAATAAGACTTAGTATAAGTCTATAGTTTAAGGTTCATGGTATTTGAAGAAAATGCCATGGGGACCTTAATTTATATACTTAAACTAAGTTTTTTTTATATATACTTAGACCATAAGATCATTTCCATATTTTTAGATTGAATATTTTTAGTGTTTGAGCATCTTTTGAGGGCTTCCATTAGTCTACAAAGAAATTCAAGTGCTTTCTAGCAATATTTTGGAGTGTATTTTGATCCTGAGCAAAATAATTCATTTTTTTAAATTTGATGGTCTCACAGAGGTCAAATATGTCCTCACCAACATTGAATAACAGTTGTGTGAACATCAATTTTAATCTAATGAATTTTTTTATTTAATGGAATTAAAGTTGATGGTCATGCGGTCGTCAAATACACCCTCACAGACATCAAATGATGGTCACATAAGCATAAAATTTAAGCTCATCAAATTCTTATGAGTTAATACAAGAGTGTTACTTGACACCTCCATGAGGCTTTCTAGGATCTTGAACTTAATTCACTCCATTGAATTAGGATCTTATGACAAAGCAAGATCTACAAGATCATGATCTAGAAGCTTTCTCATGATTGGTTTTTTTATCAGGTAGGACCCATTTGATTTTAATCCTTGAATGTAAGGGTGTCATGTGTTGGTCTTACAATCCTTCCATAATCCTTTGAATTTTCAACTATGCCTCACTTTACCAATCAAGACTCAACAATGAAGTGACAACCATTGGATGAAGGCTAAGGGTGAATCTTTGTAAGGGCCTTCACACCTTTGGATCTTTTTCCCATAATGAAATGTGGATCATTAGATCTTCTAAGATGCATGTTGCTTAATTCTAAGCTCGATCCTTTCTTTCTCTATTGGATCAAATATCATGATAAAGTAAGGGTCGTTATATCCTAACATATGAAAAGAAGTTATGTTAGGACCCATGGTGATACAATATACCTATGCTAAGGTATTAAGGCTAAGGTCTCATTCATATTAATAAATATGATGGGGCTTTAGGATTAAAACTTTAGGCAAAGTTTTGAATCAAAGGGACTAGGCTAGGAAATATTAAGAGGGACCCTGTAGAATTGACATTAGACCTAGTTATAAATATAAAGAACTTAAAGGGGGAAATAATAAAGGGGACCAAGCATTTTTAAGCTAAGTTTTAGTCATGTTAAAAGACATGACTAAGCTTAAGATATGAATTTTTTGCTTAATTCTAAAGTGGAATTTAGAAGGTTCCCACCATTTTAGCTCCCACCAGTATTCAAATTTGAAATAAGGGTTTTGGAACATGAAATTCTCAAGAAAATACACCATGGAACCTACAAATAAAATCCATGAAAGCCATTTATTAGAAATGTTAGACAAAATTAAATTGAAAAAAAATAAGTAAGCTTGATCTTGATAAAGTGGATGATCTTTAAATTCTACAAATGATCTTAACATGCCATATTTTCATGTTTAATTTTTAGGGTTTCTCAAGTTCCCAATTTTGAAAAAAATGGGGGTATGGTGGCCTCAAAAAAAAGTGACTCATGGGGAAAACATAGAAATATGCTAGAACCTAGAGACTTTGACTTAGAAAAATAATTAGATCATCCACTCCATTTGATCAATATCATTATCTACATCAGATTATGGTTGAAACAAACCTTGCACTTGAATAATTAGGGTCAAATATCAAGACATAATTATACTATGTGTTTGTTTTGATTCCACTTACTATTTACCATTGGGTTCAATAAAAAAAAATTAGGTTTCATTTCCTTAATCACTAACACTAACTTATAACATGTTTATATGTTCATTAATAACCATGCTTTTGGCTTATGGAAGGCTTGAACATTGCTCTGCTACCAGTCAAGAATCTATATCCCTGATAGAGATGCCTTTGGCTCTACTCAAGGCCTTGATCAACTTCTAGAAAGGCATTCATATCCCCAATGGATATTACTAGAATCGCCTATGCTCATAAATCTTTTGATTTTGCATTGATTTTTTTTTTAATATTTTATTTAGATCTTAATGCTTTTAACAAGCTTGGGAACCAAAATAGTTAGGTTTTTAGGATTTGGTAAAGTGTTTTATTTTCATATAATCACCTATGGATACAACCCTTATCCCAAGAAAGGATGTTAATTAAGTAAAAAAATGGATATCCCTTAACAGATTGAGTTCTCACCTTACAAGTGCAATTCTTCTTAAAAAAAATTGAGGTCAAGATAATGCTTAAGTTATTATGGAATTATTGTCCTCTTCCATTGGTATTTACCATTTTATTCAAATTACAACATTAAACCTACATTCTAGAGCCATGGTCATTATATGTATGAGGTACGTAACCATATTTATGAATTTTAGGAGTTTCAAGAAAACTACCTAACTATGACCTCAAGAGTATCCCAAAAGGAATTACTAGAAATAAGGAATAAGAAAACCAAAAAAAACACATAAAAGAATGAAGGAAAACAAGAAATAAAAGGAAAGAAAATAAATATATACATGCTTATATATAAACAAGGGACAAGAAGGAAAGAACTTGAAAGGAAATAGCTAGCCTATCTACACTAAATCTAACCATCTTACAGTTTACTCTATAAAGACCTCTGGAGGAGTAGCAGATAAGCAGTGCTTGACATACTATCAATTTTTGGGTAGTTTAAACTCTACTCTTTATAGATATTTGAGCTTGAAGGTGTTCTTCCCCAATGTTTATATAATTTGATAGGGGCTAATCCATAAAGGTGTGAATTTTCCATGTTTGCCCTTAGGCTTAGATGTTTTATCCCAAAAGAGAACTAGGTCTCCTTGTTTTAATACCTTGATATTTGATATTTTATCAAACCATCTTTTTAATGTGGTTTAATGTCTACTAAAATTATAAAAAGCTTTATTGCTTACATCTTCCATCTGAATTATGTCTAGTAATCTTGAGTTAGCTAATTCTTGACCTTCTTCCATATATTCCTGCATGAATCTATATATTGGAAACTTAAGAGTGATAGGAAAGATTGGTTCCTAGCCATAAAAAAATATAAAAGGTGATGCCTTCAAGTCTTTTTAAATATTGATCCTCTTTTCTTGTAATGCATACTTGAATAACTTGTGCCATGTTCTAGGTTTGTATTTAGTAGATTTATTGATTAGTTTTATCAAAATTTTATTGGTAGACTCATAAAATCCATTCCCTTGATGATAATGATTGGATGAAAACTTTAGACATATGCCATTATCATAATCCCATTTAGTCATCTCTATGGATGAAAATGTAGACCCATTATCACACACTAGAGATATTAGAGTTCCAAACATAATACCAATGTTCTATTCCATGAAGTTAATCACTTCCTCTATTCTGCATTATTTGGTGGCCATAGTTTCAACCCACCTTGTACACTAATCTATTGTAGTCATGATGAATTTTTGACTGTTAGATGAATATGGTTTGATCACTCTTACAAAGTCCAATCCCCATTGTGTAAATGGTTTATCAACCATGACTAGTTGTAGAGGGATTATTACCTTAAGATCCTTAGTGCTAAAAATATGGAAAGAGTGGCATTCTCTCACATGATTGTGAGCATCCTTGAAGATGTTTGACCAATAGTAGTCATCTCTAATAATCCTCTGTGTAGTATCCTTCCCTGATGGGTGTCTATTTCCAAACTTCTCATGGAAGGTACTCGTGATTTGAGAAACTTCCTCCTTTGAAACACACCTGAGGTAAACTCCTTTAAAATTTCTCCTATATAAGACTCCATTCTTAATAAAATAATGAGTATATTTTAGCCTTAGATCCCTCTTTTTCTCCCTTGTTAGTCTTTTAAGATAGATAACATTAATTATCAAATGAATAATAGAATCATACCATTCACTAGCTTGAAAGTTCTACTGATCAACTTGCATAATACTTAAC
This sequence comes from Torreya grandis, assembly GCA_037957365.1. Lineage (NCBI taxonomy): Eukaryota > Viridiplantae > Streptophyta > Pinopsida > Cupressales > Taxaceae > Torreya > Torreya grandis. The sequence goes on from JARHVA010008638.1 coordinate 48,132, forward strand.
TTAGGGATGGTATTAGAAATCATTTAGATCAGACCATGGTACCTTACTAGTTTTTTTGTTTTCATTTATATAATCACACTTTTGTAAAACTAACATCCACTTACCTCTACATTATCTGAGCTCATTTTATCTTAATGTAAATTTTGTGGCACGTTCAGGTAGAATAACATGCACCTTATTTCTAGGGATATAATGCCTAGATTTAATTATTACATTTACTAATGCATATGCCTAATTATCAATAAATGAATAATTTAACTCAAAATTATTAAATTTAGTGCTCATAAAATCTATTGGGTGATCACACCCTTCAACTTTTTGAGTCAACACAGTAGCCATGGTATGATTAGAGGCAAATGAATAGAGGTATAAGTCCTTTAAAAAGTTAAAACTTATTAGGATTAGATCCTGGTTAATGGCCTCCTTAATTTAATTGAATGACCTTTTAGATTCTTCATTCCATGATACCATGGTATCCTTCTTTAGCATATCATTTACTAGCTTGATAATCTCTACAAATCTAAAAATGAATTTCCTCACAAAGTTTGTCTTACCAAAGAATGACTTTAGCTCTTTCCTACTATTTAGGGGCTCTATTTTGGATATATCCTCTCCCCTTTCAAGATCAATAGATATCCCATCCTTAGTTATAACATGTCCCAATAGCTTACCTTTAGTAACACAAAAAATAATTTTCTTAGGGTTTAAGGAAATCACATACCTTCTACATCTCTTAAACACTTGTTGTAAATACATGAAGTGATCTTCCCTATTTTTATAAAAAACTATTAGATCATCCATATAAATAATGATGCATTTACCTATCAGGCCTTATAAGGCATAGTCCATGACCCTTTGAAAAATAGCTCTTTTATTTATTAGCCCAAAGGGAATCCTCTTGTAAGAAAAAGTTCCCCAATCGGTGGTGAAAATTATCTTCATCCTATCTTCTTTGTCAACCAATACCTGGTTATAACCTAAAAATGCATCAAGAAAATACATCATGGTTGAACCTAAAATATCTTGTATAACCTGGTCAAGAGAAGGAAGAGGATAGTTGTCCTTCTCAAATGCATTGTTTAAATTCCTAAAATCAATATAGAGCCTAATCTCACCATTATTCTTCCTAACTAGCACCAAATTAGCCACCTAAGTAGAATGTCTGGTGGGGAAGACTATTCTAACATCTAGTAGTCCCTTAACCTCTTTAAATATCATGGGTTCTAAGACAAGATTTATGGGTCTCTATTTCTACTTGAATTGTTTACATTTTTATTTAAGAGGGATGTTTTGAGTGATGACCCTTTGATCAAAGATATTTAAGTAATCATAAGACCATGCTATGACATCCCTATATTGGGCAAGGAGCTCTTTAGCTTTCTTGTTCTCAATGTTTCTCTAGGCTTTTCCAACATTTACTAGCTAGGGTTTATCTTTAAGACCTAAATCAACAACATTATAGTCTTTCTCATTGACCTTTAGAATCTTAGAAATCTCAGCTACTTTATCCTGATCAAATAATATCTCTAAAGCAATCATCCCCTTAGGGATATTATTGAATGACTATGCCATTAATTTTGTCCTCCTTAGATGCATTTTCATTAGTCTCATCAATTATATGAGCATAAAATACTCTAGAATTTGTTATGAAATCCAATATCTATTACTCATCATTGAAAACTTGAAAATGGTTAACATTATCAGGCACTAGAGGATAAGGGATTAGCTCAATGTTGAAATTGGGGGAATCTTGATTGAGCATGAAGTTGGCTATAGTAGATGCCAACTCATTAGTAGCTTGGTTTCCTTCTCTTGGGATGGAGGTAATGCTAAAAGCATCAAAGGACTTAATCAAATCCCAAAACATGAAATTATACCTCTTAAGATATGAGATCTTGCATTGGTGTTTATTTTTTACTTAGTTGACCACTAGTTATGAAACCCTATAAACTACCAATTCTTTGACCTTATTCTTTATAACAAATTGTAAACCTAGGATAAGGGCTTCATATTCAACAATATTGTTAATACAAGGGAATTAGAGTCTATAGGAGGCATGGTAATTCTCACCAATGGGTTTAGTAAGGAAAATACCTACTCCAAATCCAACCTTACACCTAGCAAAATCAAAATGTAATTTTCATAGTTTAGGAACAACATGAACACTCTTGGGATCACATACCTTATTAGTCTCTAGGATGAAAACCCATAAGTTTGAATCAATTATGTTGACCTTCTCATTCACAATAGTGTACTCTGTTATCATGTGTTTCATCCTTGGTTCTTTTTCAACCCTTATTTGATTAGGAACTCCCTTCCAAAGAAGCCATAAATGTGAACAATGGACATGTAACCATTTAGGGCCTTGGTCCACTCCCTACTTAACAAGATTCCATAAACATTAGGTTTATCAATAAATTATATATCAATTTATTATTACACTTTAGGCTTAGACGCTAGTTTCATAGAACATTTAAAGTTTCCTAAATTACCTTTAATCTAGATTTGTTTAATTAGTTGACAACCCTATCATAATTTATAGGTGTTAAACAAAACTATTTGCATATATCTAATTGCATGATATTGGTAGATGGACTTGAATATAACAAAAAAGTATACAAGTTCTTGCCAAACATCCTGACAGTGAGTAGGAAAAGAGGAGATTCAAAAATGGCTTTGTGTACAGTCACATTGGTATGATCATCCTTGGGTGGCTTATTAGACTTCTTTGATAATGACTCTAGTAAGAGGTCACTTTGGTCTATAATCTATGTAAGTTCATGCAAAGTGATATTAGCATTTATCTTCTTCATATCCTCAACTATATTATATCCAATTTTATTAGAAGAACTAAGAATATCAATCTTGGGTTTAGAGGTACTCACTTTAGGTGGCTCTAGATTGTTACTTGATGAAGTGACTGGAGGAGTTCTAAAATTGTTTAGAGGTAATGAGGAATCAAGGGTTGTATCTGCTCTCTATTCCTCAAGGGATAGGTCTTCTTCAAGAACTAATAAAAGGCTTGGATATCCTCATAGATCTTATTAGGTTCATTTTCCTCTTGAAAAGGGAAATCAAAAGTATCCACCATGAAGTCTTGATTAGATGACTTGGATCCAAAATCACCTTCACCAATTTTCTTGTTAGGGACTACTTCAAATGTATCCAGCTCCTCTTGAAAATACTTAAAGGCTTTACAAAATTCAATATAGTTAATTTCACCATGCTTGGCTATGCAATGTATTCTATAATAATCAGGTAATGTAATATTAGTAAGGTTAATGTCCATGGTCATATTTTCAAAAGATGGCTCATTATTCCTATTATTATGAAAACTATCATATTAAAATCTATTACTTGGCCTGTTATACCTTTGAAATGAGAAGTTCATACCAGATATTTCAATAGTGTTTCCAACTTATCTTTTTAGCTAAATAAAATTAGTGCTAAACTTTTGGACCATTTTTAAGATAGATTCATTCTCATTTTTAAGGGTTCAGAATTATGCACCTAGTTATTGTTAGTAGATGGTATTAAATCCCTTTGATCATTTGTATTGAAGCCATTAGTAGAATGATTTAAGAATCCTAAGTTCTAAGTGGGATCATTATGACTCAATGGAAATTGATTTAATTTTGGGAGTTGATTTAAGTTTGGGATATTTTGGTTGTTTGGAAATATGTTCAAGATAGGCATGTGTGGATTAACATTTAGAATAAAATATATCATTTAACCTAGGGGATACATATGAAAATTAATGGTTACTACCTCATAATATGCCCTAGATAATGAAGTTATAATTGGCATGGATCTCTTCAAAAATATAGATGTCATAGGATCTACTACATCTTTATAGATTTCTAAAGATAAGATATCGTCAGGCTTATAGGGTTTTATGGTCCTGCTATACATTTTTTGAATTATAGCATTAAAAGACCTAACAGGCTCACTTTCATCCCTTATAATGGTGCTAAAGTGATGGTAAATAACATAAGGACTGACAATATTACCAAATTGATCTATAAAAACATTGGTAAAGCCATCCCAACTAGGGATGTAATGATTAGGCAAGTTCAAGAACCATTCATAGGCAACATATTTAAAGGTAAAGGGAAATAACCTAAAAGCCACATCCTCATGCATAACATTTAGAAAAATTAAGGAAACTTTAAAATATTTAATGTATTCTTTAGTAGTTGTAATACCAATTGGATTAAATGTAGGAAAATACTTTTCAGGGTTATGTGGGATATCATGTACCTCACCTAGCACATTCATTGAATATTATTAAAACCAAGTCATACCTAGATTAAGGTTGAAGGGAAAGGTACCTTGAAGGGGTGAATTTGGTAAGGATTTAGATCTCCTACATTTACCTTTATCATACCTAGCCTTTCAGTGAACCTTAAGTTTATGCAAAGGTTCCCTTGTCTCTAAGTGTGATCTAGTTTGAATCATTGGAAATTCTAGCTTAAAATGTAAATATCTCATTTGAAACATGATGTATCAGGCTAATATTTATAAGGAACAAGGATTAGACTTGTAAATTAAGCTCATTTTAGAAAGATTTCATAAATAACAATAAAATATGTTGATATTTGCCTATAATAGCTCAAATAAGTATCTAATTCTGCTAATATGTTCTACCTTTATAAGTTTAAGTTCAAATGAACTCAGATCTATGAAATATATGCCAATCTTTGATCAAAACAAGATATCCTAACCTCAAATACTATGGACTTTCAAATTTCAAGCTAAATTTACCAAAAACAAGCATCAAATCTCAAAGAACCTTGATCTTTGTCTAAGGAAGCACATAGATACATCAAAAACCACAAATATCAATGATATTTATACTTTTAAGCAAATAATTAACTCAAAACACAAATATTAACTAATCTTAGATCAAGACACACTAAGACTAACAAAGATTCAAAGAATTCACAAAGATCTCTGGACATCCTTATAGAATGAATAGAAACACCTATTGATGTCTCTAAATGCACCAGAGAGGCTCTTAGTGTTCAAAAAACACTTCTCATTTTAGAATTCCAAGAATTCAGAGCATGAGTAGTAGGTGATGGCAACTTGATGTCACCTGTGGTGAAATAGTGACAGAGATATGTATGAGTGTGCCAAAAAAATTATAATAAGTGATGGTTGGGAGCCATCATGGTCAATTCTTAGTGAATTGTAGAGGATCTATGTTAACTCAGTGAATTATGATCCAAAACTAAGCTAAAAACTAATCTAGATGTATATTTATAATGGAGTTTGAACTAACATGATTTGGTGTAGAAAAAGAGCAAAGAGAAGAGTAATGCAGAAAATAAAATAAGTGATTGCCTATCTTAATCTAAAATATTATGAAAAACTGTCAATTGCAAGTGAGTATGCATTCAAACCAATGTATAATGCAAGATAGCCTAAGCTCAGATTTCACTATATGTTAGGAAAACTTCAAAGGATAATGTAAAGAATCACAAGTAAGAACCAAGTTTACTTTTAAAGATTTAATACTATAATCAAATAGAATTAACACATCTATATATAGAGAAAAATAAAGTGAAGCAAATCTAAGATCTTTCAAATAATCTTTCATATGCATAAAGTAAAAACCCTATGATTAGAAAATACAACTTAGAATTTAAAGAAGCTATTCAAATTTAAAACATAAAACTAACAATTGAGAGAAAATCTATGTTATCAATTGACATATCAAATATGGATAATATTTTCAAAACTCCTTGATTATATTAATTACTCCAAGTATAAAAGAATTTTTCAAAATTCTCTCCCTTTACAATATGGTGATACATGCCTTTATAGAAATATTAGGTAGTTTATTGGTTAGTTATAATATATAGGTGTAAAAAAGATAAGGATAATTGTCCTTCCTTACAAAGTTATAAAATACACTTATTTTTCACAATTAGACTGACCTAAGGGCATTATGATAATAGACTAACATATGCCTTACAAAAGAATATTCCTATTTTAAATATTAAAATGTTTTTTACAAAAGGAATATTATCTACTAGGTGGGACCATTACTGAGGGGTCCCCTTATTGATTCTATAGAAGCTCCATTACCTTTTGATGTTGGTCTTTGATGAGATCTAGGTTCACAACTAGCTTCATAAGGCATAATTCTTCTTGATCAACCAAGTCATCCAAGTCTCTATCATCCTTGCCCATAGCTTCATTTATGCTCTTTGCTTCTGTAATTTTCTCTTTAGTTATGAAGATCATGTCTAAGATTCTTCTATTGTCTCTACCAAACTAGACTTAGTTATTTATCATAATTAACTATAGTACCAAAGTGACCCTATGCTTATACTCAGCTTTATCAATGATTCCAAGGGTAGTGGTCTTGGTAGAATTTATCAACATAGTTCCAAGGAATTGCTCAATTCTAATGATCAATCATTTATCATCTGTCAAAAGCCTATTCAAATTCCTTGTCCAAGCACTTAGACCTTGGGCCTTATCTACTGTTATTCCCAATATGGTGTTCAAATGAACTAAGCTAATAGTTTCAAACTTAGGAATCTTTTTCCTAATCAAAATGTGAATGAGATCCCTTACTTGGGTCTCTACTTTTTTCCATTTTGTTATCAACCCCCTAGCTACTTCACCTTGTTGGATTAGGGCATCCTACCTTAGCTTTATTAAACTCAAAAAATTAAACATATAAAATAATGAGGCCTCAAACATATCCACCATGGCATCAAGAATGAACAAAATAGCTTGTGTTTCTAGGTTTCCCTTTTCTCTTTCCAAATTTTGAATTATTTGTTTCACCCCCTGGATCCTAACCTTAGGTTGAGCCGATTGAGCATCAATCAGGCTCTCAACATCCTCTTCATGGATAAGAACTTCACCAATTTATTTCCCTTTTACTTGGGTCAGACCTATAAGGGTCTCAACCTTTTGGAAGGTGAATTCCTTAGCTCCCACCATGGTTTTCCTAGTGGTGACCCTTTCGAATCTATCTATCTCTAGATTAAAATACATGGTGGCGGATGACCCTATGAACATGAGAGGATCTAAGACCTCTACACCTATGTTTTTTGATGTTCTTATAGTATCTATTTTATTTCTATCTGGTCTTAAAGTGACCACAATTCTTCTTTTTTCCTCTTCCTTCATTTATCCCTAATCCATGGCCTAATGTCATCATATACTTCAATGTTGGCATTTTTTGTTATGGCCCATGAATGGGAGAGAGAAGGAATATTTTACAATTTTCCATAAATAAAATAGTTAGGGATGACTGGTCCATAAATGGGGAATTAATCACTAAATAGTTTAACCTCACTAGTAGGATGTGTGAGAGTCAACCTTGGTCATTTAGGCCCAATAGGGACTAGTTCCATTTTTTCCTTCTTCTCCTTAGGGGCGAATGAGACTATGTCAAGAGAAAGCTATTTTACTTCTCTTCTCCAGTTTCCCCTACTTGGATTTGAGTCTCTTCAATCTATTCCCCTTCTTCATCTATGCCATATACCTCTGTAAGTTCCTTCAAAGCACCCTCAAATGTCTCATCTAGTTCCAAGAAAATAATATCTATATGTTCAACTAGGGAAGGTTGCCTTTGTGGCAATGCTGAGGATGAGGGTCCCTCTCCAAGTCTCTCTTCTAGATTTTACTTACCATGGCTTTGTTCATATTGCCTTTGTATAATTTTCCCTTGAGGTTGTGGTTTCCCCACTTGAGGTTGTTCTTAAGATGCCCTAGATGGTCCAATCAGTAAGTGATACTAGAGAGGATGCATCTTCCATGCCTCTCATACTAGATTATCATCTTTTTTCAATCTATGATAAATCTTGATGTTGTGCCCTTTGATCCTATCCAACACTTATTCATAGTTATTTTCCTTAATGTAAATATTGTCATGAACATTGAGCTGATGCATATACTTAAGCTTAGGTAGCTTCTTCTCTTTCAAGTGATCACTTACTTGATCTTGGGGTCCCATATTTTGAGTTCATCAAGCTGAAGCCCAAATTAATCCATATGTTTAGACATGGTATCTACCTATTTCCAACCTTTCAACATGGTCCTTCTAATAATTAGAGGGAAGGGATAGAAAAGACGCTTCCTATTTTCCTTACAAATTCCATAAAATCCATTGATGAGTTGGGAAGCAATTTATTTCTTGGTACATACATAGGCAATCTATATGGTGAGGACATTATTACCTAAATCCTAATAATTATTTAGTCTAGATAGAACCATATGTTAGGCATTATCTCTACCTATTTTTTAATTAGTGGATGGACTATAGTCATGGGAAAGCTTGTAATAGCCTCCACTGTGGCTGGGTAGATACAGTCATAGATAAATTTCATATGGTTCCTATACTTAAAAGATGTGAAATTTGGAGTAATGGTGGTAAATGGTGGTTCTCCCTTTAGGAGACTAATTTTAATTTCTAGGGAAGTTGATGGAGGGAAGAAGGGCATCTAATAAATATGACATCATATAAACTTGCTTGACTATTTTCCTTTTGATAGCAGTGAACTGCCTGGTTCAGAAGACACTGATCAAGTCTCCAAATAGAGGGGTGAGTTTATCTTCAACCATGAAATACACATAGGGGACCCAAATTTTGTTTACATAGGCGGTTGAGGGTGTTCTTAATACTTTATTTAATAGGGACATGATCACCTTGATTCCCTCCCTGAACTAGACTATTGGAATCTTAACCTCAAAGTCTCTGAAGACATGGATTCCTTGGTGAAACCATGGTCTAAGGATAGTGTCCATGTCATACTTGGAGGTCCATTCCTTGATTTTGGATAACTATACATGGGGAATTAGGATATTATAGTATTTTTTGAAGGCCATAAGGGAAATTTCAGCTACCCTCTTACAATTTCCTTCTTAGATTATTTAATCATTATCAACCCTATAGTCTACAAAAATTGGAGTAAGAACATCTACGTAATGAAGTACGTTACATTTGGTAGCAACATAATGGAGGTTAGTCATCTAGATTAAAATCGGGTCATAGTGCCTCCTAATCATTGTCATATTTATTAGATGCCCTTCTTCCCTCCATCAACTTCCCTAGAAATTAAAATAAACTTGCTTGACTATTTTCCTTTTGATAGCAGTGAACTGCCTGGTTCAGAAGACACTGATCAAGTCTCCAAATAGAGGGGTGAGTTTATCTTCAACCATGAAATACACATAGGGGACCCAAATTTTGTTTACATAGGTGGTTGAGGGTGTTCTTAATACTTTATTTAATAGGGACATGATCACCTTGATTCCCTCCCTGAACTAGACTATTGGAATCTTAACCTCAAAGTCTCTGAAGACATGGATTCCTTGGTGAAACCATGGTCTAAGGATAGTGTCCATGTCATACTTGGAGGTCCATTCCTTGATTTTGGATAAGTATACATGGGGAATTAGGATATTATAGTATTTTTTGAAGGCCATAAGGGAAATTTCAGCTACCCTCTTACAATTTCCTTCTTAGATTATTTAATCATTATCAACCCTATAGTCTACAAAAATTGGAGTAAGAACATCTACGTAATGAAGTACGTTACATTTGGTAGCAACATAATGGAGGTTAGTCATCTAGATTAAAATTGGGTCATAGTGCCTCCTACTCATTGTGGCAATTATTTGTTCCTCCTTGGTGATGGGTTTTAGATCTTACATGATGAAGAAGAGTTTAGACCAATTCTTGATGCCTAGGGAGTTCATGGCCTAACATCTAATTTAGTTTATTTGAATATCCTTCCTTCATTATCTATTGATAGGTATAATTATGTCTCCTCCTTCAGCTATTGTCTACATGTTTCCATGACTTTAACTTGCTAATTTATTTAACTTGGATTGTAAATTTTACTCTATGGTAGCTCTTTTGCACTCAAAAACACAATCAAGCTCTATTGAGATAAAATTGTAACCAATTGAGTTCACTTGGGTTACATTTATGTAGGGTTTAGGATTTTAGAGAATTAATTGGAGGATGCATCTAGACTCTAGCTTATACATGCCTTGGATTTTATTTGGACCTTTGCATTTATAATTTTGTAATTATTGAGCCCATAAGATCTCTTACTTTTTCCTTTTTTTTATTATGTGGTGATTATGTGACAATGATTTAGACCTTTCATGGCATTTTTCATTCATGCCTTTTGAGCACTAGTCATTGGCATTTAAAATTCCTTCATTTATTTTTCACCATTAGATGAGCATCTTATGAGTGACTAAAAATTATTGATCATAATTTGGTTCTTTATTTATGATTGGCTACCACTTGGTGTATTTGCATGCCTTTTGTGCTATGTATCCTATGTCAATCATTTATCTAATGAGTATTATCCATATGGAGAGCTTGTGGGCCTTTGAAAAGTCATTGGTGCTTTTGCATCATTAGATCATGAATTGAGATAAAGTGTGGACCATCAGATCATCTATCAATTCTTCTTTGAATGTGTGTTTACCATGCATTAAGCTTATGAGCTCTCGAGGCTCTATTGGAAAGTCCATGGGGTCTTTACATTATTGGATCATCCTCCCATGATGAAGCATGAGTCATTGATCTAAAAATGTGTCCAAGTTTTTATTTATCATATTACTAAGGTGGGACTTAGCTTTAAACCTCTTAGGATAAGGTTTATTTTGTGTTTATTAAACATGAAATAAACTTTAGGCTAAAGTGTTTCTGCTTTAGTTTTCTAGATTTATACAAAGGAGACCATGATTAAATATTTTTAGGCTAAATTTTACATTGTGCTAAATAACATAATGTATACTTTGGGCTAAAATATTTATTTCAAGCCTAAAAACCATGATCAAGGGGGTTCAAAATTATATAATGGTCAAACATCAAATAGGGTTTTATTGTACTAATGAATGCATTAAAACCTTTGGTTAGAAACACTTGGTCTAAGTTCTACGTAACAAAGACTCTTTTAAAATAAGACTTAGTATAAGTCTATAGTTTAAGGTTCATGGTATTTGAACAAAATTCCATGGAGACATTAATGTATAGACTTAGACTAAGTTTATTTTGCATAAAACTAGAGCATACAACCATTTCCATATTTTCAAATTGAAGATTCCTAGTGCTTGAGCATCTTCTGAGGGCTTATATTAGTCTGCAAAGCAATTCACAAGCTTTCTAGCAACATTTTGGATTTTATTTTGATCCTGAGTAGAATAATTCATTGGCTTAAATTTTATGATCTCAAGAACATCAAATATGTCCTCACAAACATTGAATGATGATTACATAAACATTAATTTTAAGGTAATGAGTATTTTTATTTAATGGGATTAAAGTTGATGGTCGCATGGTCATCTAATATGTCCTCATAGAAATCAAATGATAGTCACATGAGCACTAAAATTAAGCTCATCAAATTCTTGTGACTCAGTGCAAGAGTGCCACTTGGCACCTTCATGGGGATTCTATGGATCATGGACTTAATTTGCTCTATAGTATTAGGATCCTATGATGAAGTGAGAGCCATAGGATCATGATATGATATCTTGCTCATGATCAATTATTTTTGTTAGGCAGGAACCATTTACTTTTAATCCTTGAATGTAAGGGTGTTGTGTGTCAGTCCAATGATCCTTCCATAATCCTCTGACTTTTCAACTATGCCTTTCTCTATCTAATCAAGTATTCATGATGAAGTGAGAACCATTAGATGAAGGCTAAAGTTGAAATTTTTTTGGGGCCTTCATGGAGTTGTATATTTTTCCCATGACGAAGTGTGGATCATTAGATATTCTAAGATGTTTGTTGTTTAAGTCTAATCTCATACCCTTTCACTTCATTGGATCAAATACCATGATAAAGTGAGGGTCATTAGATCCTACGAGATGCAAGGAAGTTATGTTAGGTCATGTGGTGATACAAAAGACATAGGTTAAGGTATTAAGGCTAAGGTCTCATTTTTATTAATAAATATAATGGGGCCTTAAGATTAAAACATTAGGCTAATTTTTGAATCGAAGGGACTAAGCCAATAAATATTAAAAGGGACCCTACAAAACTTACATTAGCCCTAGCTAAAAATATAAATAACTTAAAGGGAAAAAATAATAAAGGGGACCAATCATTTTTAGGCTAAGTTTTAGTTGTGTTAAAAAACATGACTAATCTTAAGATATGAAATCTATTCTTAAGTATAAAGTGGATTTTAAAAGGTTCTTACCATTTTAGCTCCTATCAATATTCAAATTTTAACTAAGGTTTTTGCTAGGGTTTTAGAACATGAACTTCTTAGGAAAATACACCATGGAACCTGCAATTAAAAGCCATAAAGACCATTTATAACAATGTTAGACAAAATTAAAGTGAAACATAACTAAGGTTATTTTTGATAAAGTGGATGATCTTCAAATTCTACAAATGATATTGACATGACATATTTTCATGTTCAATTTTCAAGGTTTCTCAAGAATCCCAATTTTTAAAAAAATGGGGGTATGTTGGTCTCAACACATCCCCAATTTCATTTCCATCAAATGTAGTAAAGGGTCTCTAAAGCATAGGAGATGCTATGCATTTATAATTTCCAATGACCCAATCAAATGTGTGTCCATAATGTCATGGAGGAGGATTGCATTATATGTCATTTGTACTTATGTATCTTTCTTAGAATGATCTTGTAATGAATTGTTAAATATCTTTTGGTTTTGATGGTCACTAGGTTGTGAACCTGAATCCTTTGGAGGATCATCAAAAATAATGTGTTTGTTGTTAATAAGGTCCTTAATTTTATGTTTTGAGGTATAAAATATATTTGTAGATTGCATGGGGCCATGGTGAGAGTTGTTGGTTGAATATTTTGTCTATCAGCGTACTGGTAAACAAAATAGGTCTTATCAGCCAAAGTAGGAAGATTAGTCATCCAAATGTGCAAGTTTATCACATCAGAAGGAGACTGCTCTCTCCTGTCATCAAGGAGAGGTTCCCTATGGATATGCTATGTATATGTATAAATAGAAAATAATACTCAAGGATAGGACCAAACATCCATCTCTCTTTCTTTAGAGATGATGTATACAAAACAAAGGAAAAACTCAAGGGAATGACAGACAACTCTCCTCTTCTTTAAGAAGAACTATTCAGCTAGCCACAAGAATAATCCTAGAAATAAAAGCAAAATGTAACTAAGAGTATGGTAACCAAAAAATCGAGACAGAGCATAAAGTCTCTACCTAAAAAGCTTAAGAGTAATATACGAAGGGCAATGAAAGCTCAAAGTTTTTTTGAATTCCTTTACATAGCAATAAAAAGAAAACACAATGAAGGTAGCTATGGGGGCACAAAGTCTCTCCACATTTGATTCTTCAGGACACCTTGACTAATTTTACTAATCATGCTTGTTAAATTAATGAAACAGAAAAGATATCACAGCACAAAGTCTGAAAAAATCCCTTGCTTTCATTAACAAAATATGATCAATAAAATGAGCACAAAATCTCAATGATGCATCTCAATTTGGGTAGAGTTTCATTCAGATTGTCAAAAATAAGATCCATTTACAATGAAGGAAAGTCCCTTATATAGCTATTTGAAGAAGGACTCGGGAATAATAATACATCATGATGCATTAGGAACTGTTAGGAAGATAGGCTAGAACTTTGGGGCATTTTACCCATTTGATCTTCTCAATTTAGATAAACAAGTCATGCATTTGAAATATTACAACTTTCAATGTCCACCTAGCGGTCTGATCTTGTCTACATCATTTCTCCTTTCCAGATTAATTGAATTAGGGCCTGGATTCATTCATTGTTCTATCTTTCCTTACTATCAGCTAGTTTTGGTCTTGTATTTTGGGAATGCATTTGATTTTATAAATTCAAAGGATCAAAGGCTATTTCAATATCTTTAAAATTGACGTTTACATGCCCATCAATGTGTTCTCAACGGTTAGTTCACCATCTTAAATTTGATGTCTTCGGGGGCATCACCCCTTGGTCTTCTTTTGGCCTTGCCTTTCTAGATTGGAATTGCCCTTTTAGGCCTTGAGAAGTGATCTGTGTTGAGTCAGAATAGCCCTTTACTTTGGCCACTGAGAGTCCCCTGCAAGGGCACTTGCCCTTCGGGGTCCTTTGGTAGCTCTTTACCTTAGTAGTCTCTGCGGACAAATCCCTAGGCTTTATTATTTGAAAGGTCCCCATGGACATTTTCCCCAGGTGTTTTCTATTTGAGTCTCTCATGGGTAATTTTGATGCACATTTGTCCCACAGAAAATTCCCATGGATAATTTGCCCGAGGAAAATTCCCGTAGACAATTTGCCTAGGGAAAATTCCCACAGACAATTTACCTGGGGAAAATTCCAGTAGACAAAAGTCCACAAAAATTTGTTCCGCAATGTGTTTTGAGCCAGCAGTCACTAATTCTTTTGGAATCTTACATTGAACCAATTAGTTGAACTAATCAGTTGAACCAAAAATGGTTCAAGCTGATGGTTTAATGAATTAAATAAGCTGATAAAATAAACATTGAAACAAACTTAATGAACTTGCCTTTGAACCAACAGGAACTTTGACGTTGAACCAATTGGTTGAACCAAGTCATTCAACCAGTTCAATGATTCAATGAAGTACGTTGAGCTCCTTTGAAACAAAGCTGATGAACCGTCCAATGAGCCAAGTGTTTGAACCGAGCATTGAACCAAGATGTTGAGCCAAGTTTTGGTTCAACGGTTCAAACAAAGCTTTAAAAAATGTCTTCGAACCTGCTGTTAAACTTGTAGATGTTGAACCAATTATTTGAACCAAAAGAATGAACCATCTAAATGAAATAAAGAGTTGAACCACTTGGTTGAACTGAGCCATTGAACTATTCCTTTGGTTGAACCCGCCTTTGAACCTTGAACCCGTTGAACCTTTGAACCAAAGTGGTTCAATGGTTCAAGCTATCTTGAATGTCTTGAAGCTGATGAAATAATTAAAGCGATTGAACTTTGAACCTTGATGAAGTGCTTAACTCTTGCCAAAGATGAACTTGTTAAACCTTGAACCCATTGAACCTTTGAACCAAAGTGGTTCAACGGTTCAACGGTTTAGGTCTCCTTTTGTACTCAGATGCTTGCTGATGAAGATTTTCAACTGAACCAAAGCTCTGAACTAATTCTAGAAAATGGCCAAATGTTGAAAACCAATTCTTTTGCCTGAAATAGCATATAGAAATCTTTGAACCTATATAAATGAACCTGCCTATAGAATCTGAAGATACAAAGTCCGTAGAAATCATCATGAAAAATCCATTGAACTTGACTAACAAAGTCTGTAGATTTTTTGAGAAGCTTTGAAAATGAGGAATCTGAATATCTAAGACAATTTTTTAAAAATGGAAGATACAATTTTGGTCTGTAAAACCAAAATAATTCAAATGTTGTCCCAAAGATAAATGCTACTTTTGGGGGACAACAACTAGCTCCAGTTGGGAAACTTCTATCAATTGCAAAATGAATTGAAAGGAGTAGAATTCAGAATCTCTAGTGTCTTCATGTGTACCATTGGGTTTAGAGTCATACTACCCATAAATGAAAGGCATCCAAAATAGAAAACAAAGAGAAAAAAATAGAATTTAAATTGTACAAATATACATATATACAGAGGCAATGATTTGATACTTTAAGAATTGAAGTATTTCAGATGCTACTTTTTGGGAGACAATGAAAATAATGTTCTATCCTGGTAGACCAGTAGGAAACCATTTTGTCCCCAAAAATTTTGATAGATGAATGGAGCTCTCCACGAGGAAACTGATTTTTTACATCTTCATGTTGACTCTTTCTTCTTCTTGCCCCATGGCAGGATGTGTTCTTCACAATGGAAACCATAACTTCTTCCTTTCTTGGTGAAGGGTTTCTTTGCTTGATTTTGATTTGAAGTAACGTGGTCCACCATCATAACTTGTTGTTGTACTAGTTTAGTCTAGCACATGATTGGATCTTCCAAGTCAGACTCCTGACTAACTATTAGATTATCATCTCTTTTGATGCGAAGGAGTTTGACTTCTTCATTTTGAGCAATCTTCAATTTAGGCAATAGAGATTCACATCCAATTGTGTTGTTGGTGTTGCTGACTTGAAAATTGAATGAAGGAAGAATATCTCTTTGAGGAGATATCAGCATAGTCCCAAATCTATCATTGGTGGAAGAATTGTTGTCATCATCAGAAGCTGATCTCTTATCATATTTCTCTTCATTAGAGATGGAAGATCCTTCCTTGTTTATACTGTGCTCTACCAATTCTCCTAAAGTCTTGTTTGGATCAATTCTTGGATTGTTAGTTATAAGACTTTTTTGTAGGAACATGAGCATCCTCTATGGTAAAGAAATAATTACCTCTACTTGAAGATTCAAACATAATTTGTGCTGCAGGGGATGATGTTTGGGTAACCACATACTTTGCTTCCTTTTTAGGAAGTAATCTTTTCATCACACCTTGGATAGGGATCCTTGCCTTAGATAGATCCATGTTTAATTCTCCTCCCACGTCCTTGAAAAAAATTTGTCCAAGCAAAATGCCATAAGATGCTGGAATGTCAGCCACTAGGACAGTCATCTTAATCCTCTTGTCCAGAAAGGCTGCGAATGCAAATTGGGCATCTCTGATTTGCCCTAGTAATGGTACTTGTTTGTTCTCCATGGAGAAACATCTCCCAAACATCTTGGTCATTGTGAGACCAAGAGACTCAGTGACTTTAGCAGCATGACATTGTCAGATGTGCCTGAGTCTATTATACAGTTACTCAGCTTGTGGCCATTGATTAACAAGGAAACATAGAAGGGTTCTATTTTTCCAAGAGCAGTTGGAGAAGTAATGACTAGATTATTTGGAATAGGCATGTTTTTTTGAGAATCAAGAATTACTTTTTTATCCTTTTGTCCTATAGGGACAGTCTAATTTTTAACATATTGAACTAGGTTGTTCAATTCATCTAGATTAGACTATAAGTATTCAAATTTAGACATCTGTAATTTTGTCTTTTTGACATGATCAATTATGTCAAATGGCTAAATTGGGTTAGGTACAGAGAAAGGTACTTCAACTTTTTGATTTTTTAGAGGGATGGGAGGTGGACTGGTTTGTGAATTAGAAGGAGAAGGGGAAGGTGCAATGGATGTATTTACCTTTTGAGTAATGATTGGATCTTTTAATTGAAAAGGCAGAGCTGTCCCATGCTTGACAATTGTGACTACTGATTGTGGTTGCTCTTCTATCTTTTATTTATCAGCCTACTAGACTGATTGGTTCTTAGATCTGGTAAACACTACATATGATCCATCTGAAGCTTCTCTTTTGCTTTTGGGTTCATCCTGGTAATTTAAGAAACTAATGTGGGAGGAGCCAGTTGATTCTTCTTGACTATCTTCAATGATATCAACGTCATTTTCCTGATTTAATTTAGGTTGATAAGAGAATTCTAATTCTACTTCAAGATATCCCATTGCTAAATTATTTAGAGGAGCTTCCAGGGAAAGTTTCCCTTGTGGAGGAGGAAGGCAATTTTGTTGTCCTTGGTTTTTGGCAACATTACTCTAATATGACTAATTTGGGAATGCTCTTCTGTATGTAGGAGCAGAAGACATTCCTTGAGCCATTTGCTTTTTGAGGGCAAGGAGCTCATTTGCTAATTTCTACACCATTAGATCTGTGGTGCTTGTAGATGCAAATTTAGAAGATGATGAAGCTCTATTTCTATTTGGATCTCTTCTTATCTTCCCTGCTAAGATGAGATCATCTTCTACTTTAGTGGCCAAAATTTGAGCTGTAGCGAGATCTATTTGGCTAGCACGTCTAAAGAGGAAACTAACTTCAGGTAGCTAAGAATTATTGAAAAAGCATTTGAGATTCTTAGCTGTAGGTCTAGCAATGATAGGAATTCTATTTCTCAATTTGTCAAATTTAGCTATGAAGTCTCTCATAGGCTCATCATGCTCTTTTTTCATTTGTGTAAGTTGAGCCAGAAGTGTATGTGCATCTTTTGCAAGTTTGAATCTAGCTTCAAACTTAGCTTTTAGGGTATTCCAATTAGTCATAGATTGAGCCTACAAATGGTAAAACCAATCTGCAGTAGGACCTTGTAGTGTTTCAACAAAAATCCTAACTACTACATCTTCAAACTCTACTTTGGTTACTCCACAAGCTATACAAAATGCTGTAATGTGTTCATCAGGATGAACTTTCTAATCACCATAAAATTTAGGGAAATTATTCCTAGAACTACGTGGAAGCTCATGAAGAGGACTAAGATTGAGAGGACCAAAAGCATTACCCCAAGGGCCTTAAACTGCCATTATAGGATTCTGAAAAAGAGGGATAACAAATCTCAAAGGGGTAATTATAGGCACAACTTTATCAATAATAGAAGTAGATACTTTTTTTGGTAATGGAGATCTAGCTTTAATAGGAGGGAAGCTCTTGGTTCATTGGAGATGAGATGGTGAAGGAAATAGATCAAAATCAGTTTGTTGTACCAGTTCGCACATAGAGTCAACAATACCTTTCACCCTTTGGCTTCGTGTATACCTTGAATCTGCCAAATTGTAAAACAAAAGTGGAAAAGATTTGACCTTACTTTAGTTAAAACTTGAGGCTTTAAACTATGCATTCTTTCCCGGTGAGTGTGGAGGTGAATGAAATGGATAGACTATAAATGGATAATGGGTATTCCCTAGCAGAGTTGCCAAAAACTATTGGTTAAATATTTTGTCTATCAGCATACTGGTAAATAAAATAGGTCTTATTAGCCAAAGTAAGAAGATTAGTCATCCAAATGTGTAATTTTATCACATCAGAAGGAGACTGCTCTCTCCTCTCATTAAGGGGAGGTTCCCTGTGGATATGCTATGTATATGTATAAATAGAAAATAATACTTAGGGATAATACCAAACATCCATCTCTCTTTCTTCATAGATGATGTATAAAAAGCAAAGGAAAAACTCAAGGGAATGACAGACAACTCTCTTCTTTTAGAAGAACTATTCAGCCAGCCACAAGAATACTCCTAGAAATAAAAGTAGAATGCAACTGAGAGTATGGTAACCAACAAATTGAGACAGAGCACAAAGTCTCTACCTAAAAAGCTTAAGAGTAATATACAAAGGGCAATGAAAGCTCAAAGTCTTTTTGAAGTCCTTTACACAACAATAAAAAGAAAACACACTGAAGGTAGCTATGGGGGCACAAAGTCTCTCCACAGTTGATTCTTCAGGACACCTTCATGGCTAATTTTACTAATCCTGCTTGTTAAATTAATGAAATAGAAAAGATATCACAACATAAAGTCTAAAAAACCCTTGCTTTCATTAACAGAATATGATCAATAGACTAAGCACAAAGTCTCAATGATGCCTCTCAATTTGGGTAGAGTTTCATTTAGATTGTCAAAAAGAAGATCCATTTACAATGAAGGAAAGTCCCTTGTATAGCTATTTGAAGAAGGAATCGAGAATAGTAATACATCATGATGCATTGGGAACTGTTAGGAAGATAGGCTAGAACTTTTGGGAATTTTACCCATTTAATCTTCTCAATGTAGATAAACAAGTCATGTATTTGAAAGATTACAATTTTCAATGTCCAGCTAGCGGTCTGATCTTGTCTTCATCATTTCTCCTTTCCAGATTAATTGAATCGGGCCCTAGATTCATTCATTGTTCTGTATTTCCTTGCTTTTAGCTGGTTTTGGTCTTGAATTTTTGGAATGCATTTAATTCTATAAATTCAAAGGATCAAAGGCTATTTCACTATCTTTAAAATTGATGTTTACATGCCCGTCAATGTGCTCTCAATGACTAGTTCACCATCCTGAATTTGACATCTTCAGGGGCATCACCCCTTGGTCTTCTTTTGGCTTTGCCTTTTTAGATTGGACTTGCCCTTTTGGGCCTTGAGAAGTGATCTGTGTCGAGTCAAAATAGCCCTTTACTTTGGCCATCAAGATTCCCCCGCAAGGGCACTTGCCCTTTAGGGTCCTTCGGCAGCCCTTTACATTAGCAGTTTCTGCGAACAAATCTCCAAGCTTTATTCTTTGAAATCTCCCCACAGACATTTTCCCTAGGTGTTTTATATTTGAGTCTCTCATAGGTAATTTTTGTGGACATTTGTCCTATAGAAAATTCTCGTGGACAATTTGCCCGGGAAAAATTCTCACAGACAAAAGTCTACAAAAATTTGTTTAGTAAAGTGTTTTGAGCCGGCAGTCACTAATTCTTTCAAACTTTTACATTGAACTAATTGGTTGAACCAATTGGTTGAACCAAAAATGGTTCAAGCCCATGGTTCAATGAATTAAACAAGCTGATGAAATAAACATTGAATCAAACTTAATGAACTTGCCTTTGAACCAATAGGAACTTTGACATTGAACTAATTAGTTGAACCAAGGCTTTGAACCAAGTCATTGAACTAGTTCAATGGTTCAATGAAGCATGCCGATCTCCTTTGAAACAAAGCCGATGAACCATCCAATGAGCCAAGTGGTTGAACCGAGTGTTGAACCAAGACGTTGAACCAAGTTTTGGTTCAATGGTTCAAACAAAGCTTTGGAAAATGTCTTCAAACCTACTGTTAAACCTGTAGATGTTGAACCAATCAGTTGAACCAAAAGAATGAACCAATGAAATGAAATAAAGAGTTGAACCACTTGGTTTAACTGAGCCATTGAATTGTTCCTTTGGTTGAACTTGCCTTTGAACCTTGAACGCATTGAACCTTTGAACCAAAGTGGTTCAATTGTTCAAGCTATCTTGAATGTCTTAAAGCTAATGAAGTAATTGAAGCAATTAAACTTTGAACCTTGATGAAGTGCTTAACTCTTGCCAAAGATGAACTTGTTGAACCTTGAACCCATTAAAACTTTGAACCAAAGTGATTCAACGATTCAATGGTTCAATGGTTCAGGTTTCCTTTTGTACTCAAATGCTTGTCGATGAAGATTTTCAACTGAACGAAAGCTCTAAACTAGTTCTAGAAAATGACCAAATGTTGAAAACCAATTCTTTTGACTGAAATAGCCTACAAAAATATTTGAACCTATATAAATGAACCTGCCTATAGAATCTGAAGGTACAAAATCGATAGAAATCATCATGAAAAATCCATTGAACTTGACTAGCAAAGTCTGTAGATTTTTTGAGAAGCTTTAAAAATGAGGAATCTGAATATCTAAGACAAATTTTTGAAAATGGAAGATACAATTTTGGTCTGTAAGACCAAAATAATTGAAATGTTGTCCCAAAGATAAATGTTACTTTTGGGGGACAACAAAATTCACTATATGCATTATTATAATATCTTTATGTTGTATTCAACTCATATATACCTCTATATGAGCAAGGAGTCATATGATACGACACTCCACAAACTTCTTAAGTAATAAAGTTGAAGGCACATTTAATTATGAAAATTATATCTTAGGTGAATTGGATAAGATGAGCCAATTAGGTTTTTTTGATACAATGTAAAATATTTTTTTTCTTCCTTTTTAGTTTTTATAATTTTTACCATGTAGCTTACTTTGTTATGAAAATTACTACTAGGTGTAGTTAGTTTATTTGATACATATCTAATCTTGATCAAGGAAATATGTTTGATTTCATGATCTTAAACAATATGACAAAAGAGACATCAATTTTTTTTAACTTATTGAAAATAATAGACTCATTCAATAGGTCAATAAATCTTTGATTAAATATGTCTTCAAGTTCTTTATCTTAAATTTGACTTATCATTTTGTCCAGATTTATTATATACATCAAAGTAAATTCATTGATAGGTTCATTGGTTCATTGTTTGATCTCAACAATTTATGCATATGATATCTTTTTAGTGATGTTGATAGATAAATATTTTATAAACTAATCCATTAGGCTTTTAATTCTTTTACTGATTGGATTGGTTAGTCATAGAACCATCTTAAATGATATTCCTTTAGTTTCTTTGGAAATAATTTGTTCAAACATTTATTATTAAGGTCATAATCAAGACATGTTGAATATAAATATCATATATGTTATTCACGATCACCCTTTCCATCATAAAATGGGAACTTGAATGAAATAAAACTAGTTGGAAAAGGGTGTAAGGATATCTTAGGTGTTATAGGATTATGCAATACATCTTGTAAATCAATAGCATGAGGTGATTTCAAAGAATTTTTTTTAATGTTCATACCTTAGCTTCCAATGGTTTTATGTATTGGAGAAGGTATTTAAAAATAGACCCAGTGGGATTTAGAATTGAGATTTGATAAATCACCAAAGTGGATGAAAACACCACTTATGTTTATGTATGCATTCAAATAAGTAATTTAGTTGAAGTATTGATTTTTCGCATGGAGGATGTGGAAATAGTTGTTTGATCTTCAAGTAAAATGGTTTGAAAACATATCCTATGCCCAAACTATATTTATTAGTAAATTTTGTGATTAGTGAGATGGAAATGGGAATGGTGTGTTTTAGATATATCCAATACCCCCAATATTTATATTTACAGAGAGAAATGGTTATTCACTAACAACTTTTTCTTTTTGAGTTTCTAATATACTAATAAGGATATTATGGAGATCTTAAGGATTTTCACTAATACACTCTAGAAATATTATAATATATTTTACTTATTCCTCGTCTACTTGTTTATTTTCATGTGTTTCATTATCCTCATTATTGGATTCATTTTCTATGAGAATGTTTTTAGTATGTTGCTCATTCTCATTATTGACACTCTCATTATTAGCAAAATTTGACATTGTTTTAGCTTGACACATTTTAAGTGGCCCCAGGTGAATATAAGTATATTTAATAGGAATACCAAGATATTCAATAGGAATACCACCTAATATTTGACTACACCTAGGTTGCATATAAATGATATAAAAAATGTTAATAAGTACAACAAGATGAAACCGTATAAGGCTAAAAACCCCTAGATCAATCTAGGAGTTACATAGAAAGACACAATGGTTAGGTTCACCAAATGATTAACCCCTTTTGATTTATGGTTTTTATTTGTAGTGTTAAAGGGTTATAATAGCCTATATACAAGGATGAATAAAATTATTCTAGACTAGGCTAATTAATTAAAAATTTAATTAAATAAGTATTCAAAATTAAAATGTTAAATAATGCTAAATATAGAAAAACATTCAAAATAATAGTTTGATTGCATAAACATGAAGAAGAGATAAAACTCGGAATTAATAAAAATGCACATACAAATATTAGAAGGGTAGAGGTGGAAACAAGCAAGGATAATGTTAGGATCTAGTAGTCAAAACTTGTAAATATTATTTCCAGAGGCCTGGATGCTTGTGTCAGCCTTAGGACACTAGAATTAACATAGGTGTCATGATTCAAATAGAACTATCTAGTACCATATATTTTATATATTACAGAGCAATCACCTAGAGCCTTCTAGGTTTTCTATCACCTTTATTTTGATGTATTTTATTTGTGCACACAAGTTGTCGATGATTGTATGTAGATTAGATCCTAGCTCTTCACCATAGCTCTATATACCTTTCCTAAAATGGATTAGTGAGCTCACAATGTCAAGATAAACTCAAGGACTCCTCTATTAATGAGCACTACCCACATAGACAATACTCCAAAGAGGGCCTCATAAATATATATTTCTCCCCTATGTATTGTTCTTTGTGTGAAGAAGTGTGTAGTATATTATATTAAAGGGCATGCAATGATATATATTGTAAATTCAAAAATACTACTCATGATTTATTATTTAATTGCTTTGTAAATGTAATATGATTTATCTTATAACTGATAAATGTATAGATAAAAACAATGCAGTATAACTTAGCTGTGAAGCTAATTGAGTGAGACTGAATAGGCACTTGCTTAGTACTTTTTATATGAATAATGAATAGGATTATATTTCTATTTATACCAAAACTTTTAAAAATATCTCATGAAAAGGTTAAACAATAAAATGGGTCAACCCATAGGATTTTAAATATTTTAAAATTAAATGAATTCTAAGGACTAGACACTTGATAAGAATCTAGACACTTGTATTTATGTAAGTGTCCTAATATGGGATGCCAATATCTAATAGGCTAGGAAGCTGCCAGGGATCTAAAAATGATAGTGAAGGATATATATATATATATATATATATATATATATATATATATATATATATATATATATATATAAGGTTTTATGCTTTCATTAATGTGAAAGAGATCCATGTTATCATAAATTATAGGGTTAGACCATCAGGGAAACAATTAGGCATAATGAGATAGTGAATGTGATCCCTTCGACAACACCTAAAAGATCTAGAACTAAAATTTAGATCTTTGATAGGTATTTATCAAGTATACAAGATTAAGATACTATATAAATCAGATTTTAGTATATGCAATAAATAAAAAACCTCCTTTTCATGTAGAAATCAAAATGTTATTGGAAAAAATCTTAATTTATTAACACAAATATCATTAAGATTCGATAATTAGAATAAGTATCAAATTTATGCACATTGACATTAATTTCAAATATAGCTTACAATAGATAAAATAAAATATTAAATAACTAAAATAAATCACAATAAAATTAAAATTAAAATTTTTAATTGAAACATCAACAAATACAACCCTATTAAAATTTTACCTAAACATCAACAAATATAAGCTTCATTTATTCACTAAATTTATTTTAGAATCAATTATTTTATGGACAAACTATAAAACTTAAAGATGATAATTTAGGAATAAAAATTACATAATACTTAGTGAAACTAAATAGTTAATAAACTATAAATACATATACTAAATTGGAATGCCAAAATCTTTTCTCCTAGGAATCCTCAAATTTTAGCAATCATAAAATGAAAAATAAATGTTCCTATAAACATAAGACAATAAAAATAAGAAAATAAATCAAACTAATGCATTTAATATAAAATTTATGCATAGGAACTGTAAACCATAACAAGCAACTCAAAAATTTATAAAACGACAGGACTTCCCTTGGAAATAACAATAGTGGTCCTCAATATATTTCAAGCTCTAATATCCTAGTCAACATTAATATATGGTATAATATCATTAATAACATATGTTACAAACTTTCAAGTATAGAATCAATGCAATCTATGAAACGTATAAAAATAAAATTATAATTTACAATTTCATTTTCAACTAGCGTTGATTACCCTTGTATGTTTTAGATTTGATAAGACTAGATTGGATAAAAGTCTTCCACACATATTGTTTTTAATGATATTTTCATGCATGCATATTGGTTTTTATTTCAAACCTAAAAATTAAGATTTAATAGTAGTTAATAGAGTTTTAAAACAATTCAAATAAACTCTATTGAGGCCTTTATTCATTTTCAAGTGATCCTTAAACATGCCAACAAAATATTATTTTATGGCATATTTATATTAATATCAATTGCATCTATCTTTTAAGTATTAAATAAATTAATTTTATGAAGATAAAAGCTTCAATGTCATACATTAACCGAAGCCATAATGAAAATAAACTCAGGTTTCTTTGAAAAACAATCTTCTTGAATAGCTAGTTTCATAGAATAAACAAGTGACTCACAACTTGCAAATAAACCATACATCAACCAAATTCCATTTCAAATGGAAAATATTTCTATAATAAATAGTTTTAAGAAATGGAAAAGGTAATGAAAACCTACACACCTAGATTTTCTTAAAAAACAAGCAAAAGTAAAATCTAAATAAACCTTTACATAAATTATAAAATAACTTAAAATGAAAAACAAAAATATTTATTCTCCAAAATATTTCTACACTAATATTTCAAGTATTGAATCTATTGATTTTATGAAAAAAATATACATTACTTCATTAACTAAAGTTTTAATGAATATAAGCTCAATTTTTGTGGACAAAGAATTATTTATGCATAATGCTCTAAAGTGAAAAGTAGTAAAAAAATAAATCTATCAATAACTCTAAAAAGATAATACATACATCACTGAAACTCATTTTTAATGGTAAATTTTTTTAATAAGTGATGATTCTATGAAATGTTGTAGACACCATAAACATCAATAAATAACTCTAGAAAAATCCCTTTTAGAAGTGTAAATCTCAGAAGAATTCACTAAAACCCCATGATACATGGGGCATATATCATTGCTATAAGCTTCAAAAAAATTCAGTTGGAACTCAAAAAATATAATTAATCAATTTTGAGGCCTTGAAACTTCTTATGAATGATTTTAGACCTTATCCAATCCCAACATAATAGACCAATGTTTTATAATAATTTAGAATTAAATTGGTCATGAACCGTAATTTAGATAAATTAAATAGATGAAAACTAAATGTTTTTAAACAACTTGTGACAATAAGAATTAAATATAAGTATCAAAATCAACAAATCATGATAAAATAAAATTAGAATAGCTATGAAAAATATAAAAGACTTGTATGTTTACTCTATATGGTCTAACTATGTGAAACTGATAGATAGTTGAAGTTGATTGATAAAGACCGATTCTACAAGTGGCACAAGAATTGGTTCTAGTAATGATGAGGGAAAACATCATCCAAAGTGGGAAAAAATTGAATATCATAATTTTACTAATGGTCAATTTTTTCCTCTACCAAAAATTAATAAAATTAGGGCATAGTCATTTATGGTAGTGTAAAAATGCCTGTGTGTATAAATTTGACATTTAAATGCATGAGGAAGACCTATATATGACTTATTCAAATTTGAAACCCTAATACATATTTTAATATCTAAAAAACTATAAATAGGAATATACGCGAGTTTAATGGTATGATTTGACCGAAATCACCCCCATGATGACTACTCATTACCTAACTATTCAATACTCTGAAGAGCAAAATCAAACCCACCTAGTTCTCCTACTTTGAGTGTTTTTTGTAATTTTCTCCTTTGACTATATGGATTCATATATATATGGATTGAATAATTGATAATAATTTACTTTGGAATTGATAAAATAGTCTCTTATCTTGGCTAAAGACTACTTTTAATGATCAAAATAATAATTATGAAGAATAGTGAAGCTTTGTTCACTGTAAAATGGTGTAAGTGTGCCTTGATATTAAAATTTTCAAGTGATATAATAAATGACTTAGATACGCCTTTATATAAATACAAATGTGGAAAAACTCACACTACCTATCCTAAAAATACATACTAACCTATAATGGATGAGCTAAATTTAAAAATTGACTGTTACTAGGGTGAAGGATATAATCAACCCGTATGGGATAAAAATGATCACAATTAATTTCCTTTACTAGTCTATCTTGTCCTACATTAACTTATGTGAATTTTGGGTCCCTAGATGTTTATATAGATGATTAGATTGGGGTATAATACTTTATAGCATTTATTTATGCATAACATATAAATCTATAAAGGAATAGGTTTTTACATATGATTTAAATAAAATAAGGTGGTGAAATAGGTCCAAATTAAGTGTTCAATATAGTTAAAGTGAAAGTGAGCAAAAACTAAAATTATCAGGTAATCATGACCAAATTTAAGTGACCGAATATGACCCCCCGGTTAGTATAAAAATTAATTTACTTGTGTAAAGTAAATATATACTTGAGTATATATAACACATTTTATCTTTTGTAAAAATTTCCAAATCATGCAAGGTATTCCACATAAAATATTATAATAATGTAAAATTAGTTAATGCTCATATGTGAAACTTAAAATTAAAATGTAACTTGAATTTGAAATGATTGAAATAAACAAGGATGGAGTACATCTGTATGTGTCAAACCAATGTTTCTCTTGTATCTTTTATTAGAGATGATGCTTCATTGAAACATTAGAGAATCAATGATTCCCATGAAGATCTTGGAAAAGTTGGATCCTTAGCTGAGCCATTGGAAATTTTTAAGGTGATTAATCCCCAAATTGAATTTAACTTGTATATAAAATTAAACCCATTAATGGATATAAATATTTGAATTTTCATTATTGGGCTTTATAAATATGTGAAATTCATTGGAATCTATAATTGATTCATAATAAATAATGCTAGAGGGTACTAAAACTCTAAGTTATGTATTATATAATTTAACTAAATTAACCACTATATATGTCATATATATTAAATTTTCATGTTATTTCTTGGCTCTTGAGTGTATGATCAAAATAGAATGGATTCTATTCATGATCCTACCATGTAATTAGTTAGCAAGTAGTACTGAAATCATCACATGAATCTGTATCATGTCCCTTAAATTTGAAAAATAGTATAATATGCATGAATCTGTATCATGCCCCCATTGTGATAATTATACAATTTATATCTCAATGTAGATGCACATTTGTAATTATTTTTTTAATCATGTGCATGAATTTTTATCATGCATTCAAAATTATATTAATTTTAATAATTTTCCCATAATGTGAGTTCATGTTCATGGCATATGCCCCCATTATTTGTAATATGGTTTAATTTTAAACCATTATAATAAAATTGCATTGTGTACTCAAAAACAAAATTGGCTCTAGAAGAGGCCTATCTCATGTATGAAAATCCCATTGAAATGTCATGATTTTGAGGTGAGAGAATTGCATCATGAATGTCACTCATCTAAAAATTAAATCTAAATGTATCATGTGTAGTAATATGTATCAATGAATAGTGTATCATATATAATAATTATAATGACATTGTAAAATATTTACCATTCTATTCATGTATGTAACATACATGAGGTCAAATAAATAGCCCATTGAAAGAAGGTCAAATACATGATACTATGGATAGAAATAATGGAGAAGACATACTCTCTTTAGAGAAAGAAATATAACTACAAGGTACATTGGATATCAACAATGAATAAGTTGTAATATGTTGAGTGGAAGATGTAATAATAATGCAAGCATAAGAGCATTCTATTTTAGACAAGGAAAATAAGACTTTTCAAAATAGGGATAACAAAGTTCTAAATAATATTAGAAGCATACTAAAATTGCCAATAAAATTTAAAACAAAAGGCACTTCAGATGTACCTAGTTCTAGATGCACAAGAATCCAAAACGATACCATGGATGTGAGAAGCAACAAAAAGGAAGGGAGAATTGAAAATAAAAAATCTAAAGAGTGCAATACTGAGAAGGAATTGGTAAAAGGGACTCAATAGAAATTATCCTTTACTAGCATCAAAAACTCTCAAATAGGTAAAAGATGAATTACATCTCTTTGAACATAAGAGGAGTTAATGGTAGTGGTAAACATAAAGTTTTAAGGGATCTTAGAATATTTAGTAATCCATCTATTTTAGCAATCTAAGAAACCAAAATGAGTAGTTTAGGTTTTAGTAAGATCAAAAATTATATTTGGAATGAGGCTAAGTTCCATAACAATGAATCTATTAGATCGACAAGAGGTTTGGAAACACTTTGGGATAGTAGGACTATCAAAGGTGAGGTAATTTTTTATAGCATTGGTCATCATCCAATTCTTTTTACCTCAGTTATCAATAAGAATACTTGGATATTTTCAAATATTTTTTCCCCTAATATGTAGCATGGTATAAGAAGGCTTTAGAATAACATTTCTTAGTTTAGAAATAATTTTTAGGATGTAGATTGGATCATAATGGATGACTTTAATATACCCTTACTTTCTAGTGAAAAATAATGGGGAAATATGGATTTCTCAGTGAGTATTGAAGAATTAGTAGAATTCATTACTAATAATAACATTATGGATGTGGATCTAAGGAGCACCACTTTTACTTGGACCAATAAAAGAATAGGTCCTAACTTAATTCAATGTAAAATTTATAGATCTTTAATCTCTTTAAATTGGTTTACTAAGCAAGATTTATGCCTATCTAATCTACTAATAACTAGTTTAGATCACAATCCAATTGTTTTGAGTTTAGCTAAAATATATGAGAAGGACCTCACTTCCTTTCATTTTGAAAATATGTGGATTCAACATCTAGGTCTTTATGATAAAATCAAAGAGTGGTGGGAATTTACTGGAAGAGGGACAATGATGTACTTCTTATCTCAAAAACTAAAAAATGTGAAGATTAATATTAAAGTGTGGAACAAATAGGTTTTTGGCAAAATTTTTGTTAGGAAACAAGAATTAAATGACAAAATTAGTAGGCTTCAGAATAAAGTTGGGTATATTGGTATAAATTTAAAGGAAAAGGATATTATTTTTCAATATCACAATATTAATGCATTTGAGGAGACTTTCTGGTGTTACAAATCCAGAGCTTTATGGCTCAAGGAAGGTAATCACAACACAAAGTTCTTCCATATTACAACTCTCAAGCATAGGATATTTAGTGGAATATCTAAAGTGATAAAAGAATATTTCAACCTCAACTTAGAGAAAGAGGTTATCAATAGTGAAGCCATTAAGTTTTACAAAAATCTTCTTAATGATAATATTCAGTAGAATGTTCACCTACTTTAGCAAGAGGAACACTTCATCTTGGACTCTATCCCAAACAACCTGATAAGTACTCCTGAGCTTCTCTCCTTATACAAGTTAATTATTATGAAGGATATCAAAAGTATTGAGCTTCTCTCCTTATACAAGTTAATTATTATGAAGGATATCAAAAGTATTATCTTCTCTATGGATGAAGACAAATATCTGAGACTGGATGGATTTCAAACTTGTTTTTTTCAAATTTACTATGATATTTGAAAAAAAGATCTTCTAAGGGATTTCAATGATTTTATTGATAGAGGAACTCTTCTCAAGGATTTAAGTAGTGTTGGTCCTAAATAAAAATGGTGCTTGAAACATTAAATATTTGAGGTCTATAAGTCTTACTAATACGGTGTATAAAATTATCACCAAGACTTTTACTTCCAAAATTCAACCTTTGCTCAATAATATCATTTCTATCCAACAAGGAGGCTATGTTAGTGAAATCAAAATTCAAGATGGGATTGTGGTTATTCAAGAAAAAATCCATTCTATGGACAAAAGTAGTAAAGCTAGAATGATTCTAAAACTAGACATGAATAAAGCATTTGACAGTCTCTTGGAGAGTTTTAAATAAAGTCCTTCCCCACTTCAATTTTGATGAAAAGTTTAGAATTGTTGTCCAAGAATGTATATCCACTCCAATGTTCTCTATTACTATGAATGGTTCATCGGTGGTTTTATTCTCTAGTAATTCTGGCATTATACAATGTGATCCTCTTTCAGATTTTCTCTTCATTCTTTTGGTTGAAATTCTTAGTAGAGCAGTTTCTAATGTTGTTAGAGAGGGTATATTGAAAGTTTTTAAACCTTCATCTCATGGTAAAACTCTATCTCCTCAATAATTTATTGATTATACTATTTGTATGCTCTATGCCTTTGTGGTGTAAGATACGAATTTGAATATATTACTTACTCTTTATGAACAAGTTTCAAGTTAGTTTAACAATTTTGACAAAAGTTTTGTGTACTTCGACAACACTCTACTGAGATTCCAACACAAAATTTCTAGTATTTTTTAATGCCAAATAAGAACTCTTCCAACTACTTACCTTTGCATGTCACTTTTCTCTACTAGATTACCTTTAGAGGTTTAGAATCTGCTCTTAGAAAGATTTCAATGGAAGCTCTTAGGGTGGAAAGGAGACTTGATATCTCAAGTTGTGAAGTGTATTCTTATTCAAATCACTCTTCAAAATCTACCACTTTATCTCATGTCTTATTTAAGATTCCATCCAATATTATTATCAAGATTTAGAAGATTCGGAATCATTTCTTATGGTCAGGGGATAATTAGCATAATAGATATCATTTTATAGCCTACAAAAATGTTTCTAAACCTAAATATTTGTGTGGTTTAGGTATAAAGAACTTAAGATTAATTAAATTTAATTATTGCTACAAAGATGTGTTGTAATCTTCTTAAGGAAAATATGTTATGGATTGATTTTATTAAAAATAAATATCTTAATCATTTGGATATTTTTTTCTCTCCACAGATAATCTACCTAGTGGCTCCTATTTTTGGAATAATCTTATTCATTGAATATCTCTCATCTATAATGGAAGCCAATGGAAGATCGGTAATGGAAATTTCATATCCTTTTGGAAGGATAAATGGTGCTTTTCAGCTCCTCTTTCTTTATTTCCTTATGGGCAGCCTTTATGCAATCTTCTTTCTTCTATCTTTAAAGATCTGGTGAGAGAATACATTAATGTGGAAAAATCAAGGAAATATTGGAAGCTTTTAAGCCTGTAAGGGAGGAATCAAGAGTTACAGGTCCTTCTTCAAACCCTTCAAAATAATTTATAGCATGTTTACATCCCTTCTAGTGATAAGCTGGATGAACTAATGTGTGAAATCACTAATCATGGGTATTATAGTGTTAAAATGGGTTACTTCTTAACAATCAAATTGAGCTTGATACTCTTTAGAAGGAAGTTTGAAACAAGGGTCTTCTTCCTAAAATCAATATTTTTCTTTGGATTGCAGTTCAAAATAAAGTTCTAACAGTGGAAAACTTAATCAAAAGAGGTCATATGATTCCTAATAGATGAATTTTACGTAAGAAGCATGAGAAAATGACTAATCATCTTTTTATTCATTATATTTTTGTAACTCCTCTTTGGAATAATGTTCTTGCAAGTTTTAATCTTCATTGGGTCACAACAGATAATATTCAAGATTCTTTAAAGTAATGGAAATATCCTTTAAAGAAGAAAAGAGTGAAAATGCTTTGGAAGATGTCCTTTCCCCATTATATATGGACCATTTGGCATGAGAGCAATAACAAAAAATTTAAAGAAACTTACAAGAAAACCAGGCTAGTATCAATCTTTTCTATACGATTAGAGAAAATATTTCCATTTATAACATCAAGGAAGACCAATAGAATTCTAATATTGAAGAGGATATTGCTATTAGATGGAACATTTATTTATTTTTAGACTATTCTATTATGGATAAGATTAACTACAGGAAAACTATGAAATGGAAAAGTCCTCCTTTAGGTTGCATAAAACTTAACTTTGATGGAGCTTCAAAAGGTAATCAAAGAATTGTTGGAAGGGGAGGAGTCTTCAGAGATAAAAAGGGTGGTTTCATTTCTACCTATGATGGCAACATGTAAATCCATTAAAATAATTATGATGAATCTCTTGCTTCTATTTGCGGTCTACACTTTGCTAAGGATTTGGGTATTGACAAGCTCCAAATTGAAGGAGATTCTTTAAACATCATTAGGTGTCTTAATAAATCTTCCACTCCTAGTTGGACCATTAAACATTCTTTTGATGAAGGCTTTATGTTATGTAATTCTCTCATTTAGAATAAAGTTTCACACATCTATAAAGAGGGTAACCAACTAGCTGATCTCTTAGCTAATGTTGGTGTTCAAAGTAACCAACTCCTTAGATGGACTGATTCAAAAATCATGTGTTAATTCTTTTTATAAGGACACTTTTTTGAGTTGTGATTTATATCACATTTGGACATAGAGTTTAATCATTACAAAGATCCTGAGTATCTCTCTCTTTGATTGGAAAGATCATTTTAGACTTCTTTTCACTTTTATCTCTTGCATCCTCAGTTTTATCAAGTGAGAGACTTTCTTAGTTACAACTAAATTTTATAAGAGTGGGCATAGAAAATCTCATAATAGAGTCTACCTTCAACAAGGCTTGGAAGACTAATAAAGTGTTATAGGAGCATTTACAGGTTGGTATGTTTGTAAATTTTCTTCATAGGTTTAGAGGGCATGACTCTCACATTTCCCATAACTTTCACCAGAATTTGAAATATAGAAGAGTCAATATCAGAGGTAAGATTGTTTCCATCACTAAGGGTCTAATATCATTCATCATAGGGCTCAGTACTGAAGGTTAAAACTTTCAAGGAAATAGATGCAAAAAAACATCATAAACTAGACACATTCATGGTGGAGGATGAATAATTAAATCCATACCATGAAGGTTTCCTTATAACCTCTATACCTAAGCCATTTGATGAGCTTGAAAGTATCATTATGAAGTTTATAACTCTGGATGGATGGCACCATGTTATCAAAAGCTTCCACTTGGTCTTTTTGAACCATTTTAGGTACCGTATTTTGGTGAGTCTGTCATTCTTTATTCTACTATTCAAAAAATTCAATTCGAGAGGTTAGCCACTCCCTCTCACCAAGATGTTATTTTAATACTACATCTACACTTCTTAAACTTGGCCTTGAGAAGTAATCTTTCCTTAACCCTTCCATCTGATAAACCCTTGCCTTCTTCCTCTAAGAATAAAAGGGTTAGGGGAATTTATGAAGTTCCAAAAAAAGGGTTCTTTGATGTCACTTAAAATAGGGGAATAATATTGATTATGATAAGGCTAATGT
>JARHVA010008638.1:87500-162500 GCA_037957365.1 Torreya grandis
ATTAAAATTAATAATTTAGGATTAATTTTATTCATTTATATCCACATTTTTTAGTATGAGGTTAATTATCCTACCCCTATTCTCTCTCTACTAGAGAAACCATATTCATTTTCTCTAAAAACATCTTACAATATCCTTTTAGTTGGTTACCCTATTCATAAAATTATTTTCAAATATTATTTCACCAAATTAAAGGGATTTCCATATGACCATTGATCTTAAATCATTTCAACTAATCCAATAACATATCTACTCAAACTCATTACCCTCACTTTTGAAACTACTCTCATCTACCTAGAACTTGTTAATAAGAAGTTCAAATATATGGGGTACAAGCCATTACTGGTATTGGATAACAATATCAATAAGATCACTGATTCATAAATTGGACATATGGAATTGGAGGAATGTAATCATATGTTAAACTCAAAAAACCTAAGCACATTTTACACTAACCTTGTAAAGAGTGGTCTTTCTCAGGTAGTAGGTTTCCAAACCTTAGTTTAATGTTTTGATTTAGTGTTCACTTGAATAAAATTCTATAACCTATCAACACATGAAATCAAATCCAATAGTGGAGCTCTATTGTCCAAGGTTTATGGTACAACAATGGGTATGAAAATGAGGATTCTATTTCCTAAAGACATCATTAGCATGAGTGTTATCAAAGGATAGAAATATTGGGTTAAAGATACAAACAAGTGCTTAACTATTATAAATAACTTATTGATGAAGATAAAAGAGAAAGAGTCTTACAATTGCCTATGAATTTATATAAATTATATTTTAATGAAGATCTATTATATATTATTACTCTCCTAAACTAGGTGTAAATGAAGACAACAAGATTTTTCACCCTTGGATGTTCATACCAATGAGTATCATCTACCGTGACAAACAATTTATTTAATGGGGAGAAATGATCAATGACTCCTTACAACTTCAGCAACTTAATATACCATAAACTAAATAATTCTTCATGACCTCTTACCTTATGTATTATTTAGTGTCATATATGATCTATACATGAATTTCACAACATGGGATCATCACTCTGGTCACTCAAGCCTACGAGCGCTTTCCCTAGCTAGCTTTAGGAAAAATCAATAAACACTTCAAAATCGTGAACGAAGTATTCATGATGAAGGTAATTAAATAACTTGAGTAATATTGGGGTATAATAATTTTATATCAAACAACCAACCTGATCAACCATTATGGAATATATTATCTTCAATATCATAAATTCACCAACATCAAGGTTGATGGTTTTAAAGGCTATCTATTGCATCTAATGACTAAGAAATGACAAGCTCATATTAATATAGATATGTAGACAAATGGGTTTAGTACATAAATAATATAGAGACAAACATATCTTTAGTGTATTTTTACCTATTTCATTAAGGTACTTCACATGAAAAGTATCATTCAATGTTAAATACATTGAATCATACATCTCCCAATTCACTTTTTGATCGTATGTAAGTAGGAATTATATGGACACAAAGATATATTTAAAATATGTGTTGGTATTAGTTTAAGATATTAAAATTTACCTCAATTGGAATAATATTAGGTATATTATTTAGATGAATAAAAATTATTTTAGAGAGATTGGAGTAGAATGATTGTGGATCAGATAAAAGCCTTCATAAAAGAATGGGTCCCTATGGAATGGTTGATAACGTGATATAACTTATTGACATTGAATACACATATAAGGTTATATATACTCCTTTACTACCATAAATTAGTTATCAAGAGAGATATAATATATTCATGGGTGAACCTAAAGTGTTTGGGCCAAAAATATGAAGTGGTTCGATAAGAAGCTGGTTGATATGACTAGAGCATGCAAATCTAGAAAGCGAAAGGATTCATCTCCTCCTAATTAATATCCCCACTAAATCCAAATAAGAGAATAAATATTGTGATTAATAAAACACTTATCTCTTAAATTTATAAATATGGTGATGGTGAAGACCGTAAGTAAGGGAAATAATTAATAAAAAATGTGAAAAAAGTCTTACAATTGACAAGAACGTAGAAAATAAACCAATAATGATACAATATTATCCTACTCCCCTTAGATATACCTCAATTATTATCAAAAATTTATCACAAAAATTTCCTTAAAAATAATTTTATGTGTCCATCCATTCATCCCCCTCAATCTCTCCAAGTGTTCCACCTATCCCCGAAGCTACTCCTCCAAAGTAGCTAGTACCTCCTCCAATTGGAACAAAAATAAGACCTTTAAGTACTATTTCATTCCAATGAATGAACCCAATTATAAATATAATAAATAAGGTTTTTTATTCATATATCTTCATAATTTTGACATCGTATATGATCTCCTCAAGGCTCATCCTCCAAAGAAGGCACAATATACTTCTAGATTGGCATCAGATCTTTTTGGTGCTCAACATGATCTAAATTATTG
The DNA here is from genome assembly GCA_037957365.1 of Torreya grandis. Taxonomy (NCBI): domain Eukaryota; kingdom Viridiplantae; phylum Streptophyta; class Pinopsida; order Cupressales; family Taxaceae; genus Torreya; species Torreya grandis. The sequence continues at coordinate 89,947 of JARHVA010008638.1, forward strand.
ACATTGAATACACATATAAGGTTATAGATACTAATTTCCTACCATAAATTATTTATAAAGAGAGATATAATATATTCATGGGTGAACCTAAAGAGTTTGGGCCAAAAATACGAAGTGGTTCGATAAGAAGCTGGTTGATATGACTAGAGCATGCAAATCTAGAAAGTGAAAGGATTCATCTCCTCCCAAGTAATATCCCAAATAAATGAAAATAATATAATAAATAGTATTATTAATAAAAAACTTATCTCTTAAAATTATAAATATAGTGATGGTGAAGACCGTAAGTAAGGAAAATAATTAAGAAAAAATGTGAAAAAAGTCTTACAATTGACAAGAAGGTAGAACATAAAACTATCTTGATATAATATTATCCTACTCCCCTTATATATACCTCACTTATTATCACCATAATCATAAAAATTTCCTTAAAAATAAGTTTATGTGTCCATCCATTCATCCCCTTCAATCTCTCCAAGTGTTCCACCTATCCCCGAAGCTACTCTCCAAAGTAGCTAGTACCTCCTCCAATTGGAACTAAAATAACACCTTTAAGTACTATTTCATTCCAATGGATGAAACCAGTTATAAATAAAATAAATAAGGTTTTTTACTCATATATCTTCATAATTTTGACATCGTATCTGATCTCCTCAAGGCTTATCCTCCAAAGAAGGCAAAATATACTTCTATATTGGTATCATACATTTTTGGTGCTCAACATGATCTAACTTATTGACATTGAATACACATATATGGTTATAGATAATCCTTTCCTACCATAAAATAGTTATCAATAGAGATATAATATATTCATGGGTGAACCTAAAGAGTTTGGGCCAAAAATATGAAGTGGTTCGATAAGAAGTTGGTTGATATGACTAGAGCATGCAAATCTAGAAATTAAAAGGATTCATCTCCTCCCAATTAATATACCCAATAAATCCAAATAATATAATAAATATTGTGATTAATAAAACACTTATCTCTTAAATTTATAAATATGTTTATCGTGAAGACCCTAAGTAAGGGAAATAATTAAGAAAAAATGTGAAAAAAGTCTTACAATTAATAAGAAGGTAGAAAATAAAACTATAATGATAAAATATTCTCCTACACCCATTAGATATACCTCACTTATAATTACCAATTAATCATAAAAATTTCCTTAAAAATAATTTTATGTGTCCATCCATTCATCCCCTTCAATCTCTCCAAGTGTTCCACCTATCCCCGAAGCTACTCCTCCAAAGTAGCTAGTACCTCCTCCAATTGGAACTAAAATAACACCTTTAAGTACTATTTAATTTCAATGGATGAAACCAATTATAAATATAATAAATAAGGTTTTTTAGTCATATATCTTCATAATTTTTACATCGTATCTGATCTCCTCGGGGCTCATCCTCCGAAGAAGGAACAATATACTTCTATATTGGCATTAGATCCTTTTGGTACTCAACATGATCTAACTTATTGACATTGAATACACATATAAGGTTATAGATACTAATTTCCTACCATAAATTATTTATAAAGAGAGATATAATATATTCATGGGTGAACCTAAAGAGTTTGGGCCAAAAATACGAAGTGGTTCGATAAGAAGCTGGTTGATATGACTAGAGCATGCAAATCTAGAAAGTGAAAGGATTCATCTCCTCCCAAGTAATATCCCAAATAAATGAAAATAATATAATAAATAGTATTATTAATAAAAAACTTATCTCTTAAAATTATAAATATAGTGATGGTGAAGACCGTAAGTAAGGAAAATAATTAAGAAAAAATGTGAAAAAAGTCTTACAATTGACAAGAAGGTAGAACATAAAACTATCTTGATATAATATTATCCTACTCCCCTTATATATACCTCACTTATTATCACCATAATCATAAAAATTTCCTTAAAAATAAGTTTATGTGTCCATCCATTCATCCCCTTCAATCTCTCCAAGTGTTCCACCTATCCCCGAAGCTACTCTCCAAAGTAGCTAGTACCTCCTCCAATTGGAACTAAAATAACACCTTTAAGTACTATTTCATTCCAATGGATGAAACCAGTTATAAATAAAATAAATAAGGTTTTTTACTCATATATCTTCATAATTTTGACATCGTATCTGATCTCCTCAAGGCTTATCCTCCAAAGAAGGCAAAATATACTTCTATATTGGTATCATACATTTTTGGTGCTCAACATGATCTAACTTATTGACATTGAATACACATATATGGTTATAGATAATCCTTTCCTACCATAAAATAGTTATCAAGAGAGATATAATATATTCATGGGTGAACCTAAAGAGTTTGGGCCAAAAATATGAAGTGGTTCGATAAGAAGTTGGTTGATATGACTAGAGCATGCAAATCTAGAAATTAAAAGGATTCATCTCCTCCCAATTAATATACCCAATAAATCCAAATAATATAATAAATATTGTGATTAATAAAACACTTATCTCTTAAATTTATAAATATGTTTATCGTGAAGACCCTAAGTAAGGGAAATAATTAAGAAAAAATGTGAAAAAAGTCTTACAATTAACAAGAAGGTAGAAAATAAAACTATAATGATAAAATATTCTCCTACACCCATTAGATATACCTCACTTATCATTACCAATTAATCATAAAAATTTCCTTAAAAATAATTTTATGTGTCCATCCATTCATCCCCTTCAATCTCTCCAAGTGTTCCACCTATCCCCGAAGCTACTCCTCCAAAGTAGCTAGTACCTCCTCCAATTGGAACTAAAATAACACCTTTAAGTACTATTTAATTTCAATGGATGAAACCAATTATAAATATAATAAATAAGGTTTTTTAGTCATATATCTTCATAATTTTTACATCGTATCTGATCTCCTCGGGGCTCATCCTCCGAAGAAGGAACAATATACTTCTATATTGGCATTAGATCCTTTTGGTACTCAACATGATCTAACTTATTGACATTGAATACACATATAGGGTTAGAGATACTCCTTTCCTACCATAAATTAGTTATCAAGAGAGATATAATATGTTCATGGGTGAACCTAAAGAGTTTGGGCTAAAAATACGAAGTGGTTTGATAAGAAGTTGGTTGATATGACTAGAGCATGCAAATCTAGAAAGCGAAAGGATTCATCTCCTCCCAAGTAATATCCCAACTAAATACAAATAAGAGAATAAATATTATGATTAATAAAACACTTATCTCTTAAATTTATAAATATGTTGATGGTGAAGACCCTAGGTAAGGGAAATAATTAAGAAAAAACGTGAAAAAAATCTTACAATTAACAAGAAGGTAGAAAATAAAACTATAATGATACAATATTATCCTACTCCCCTTAGATATACCTCACTTATTATCACCAATTCATAATAAAAATTTCCTTAAAAATAATTTTATGTGTCCATCAATTCACCCCCTTCAATCTCTCCAAGTGTTCCACCGATCCCCGAAGCTACTCCTCCAAAGTAGCTAGTACCTCCTCCAATTGGAACTAAAATAACACCTTTAAGTACTATTTAATTCCAATGGATGAACCCAGTTATAAATAGAATAAATATGGTATTTGAGTCATATATCTTCATAATTTTGACATAATATCTGATCTCCTCAAGGCTCATCTTCCAAAGAAGGCACAATATACTTCTATATTGGCATTAGATCTTTTTGGTGCTCAACATGATCTAAATTATTGACATTGAATACACATAAAATGTTTTAGATACTCATTTACTACCATAAATTAGTTATCAAGAGAGATATAATATATTCATGGGTTAACCTAAAGAGTTTGGGCCAAAATACGAAGTGGTTCGATAAGAAGCTGGTTGATATGACTAGAGCATGCAAATCTAGAAAGTGAAAGGATTCATCTCCTCCCAAGTAATATACCCACTAAATCCAAATAACAGAATCAATATTGTGATTAATAAAACACTTATCTCTTAAATTTATAAATATGGTGATGGTGAAGACCGTAAGTAAGGGAAATAATTAAGAAAAAATGTGAAAAAAGTCTTACAATTGACAAGAAGGTAGAACATAAAACTATATTGATACAATATTATCCTACTCCCCTTAGATATACCTCACTTATTATCACCAATTAATGATAAAAATTTCCTTAAAAATAAGTTTATTTGTCCATCCATTCATCCCCTTCAATCTCTCCAAGTGTTCCACCTATCCCCGAAGCTACTCCGCCAAAGTAGCTAGTACCTCCTCCAATTGGAACTAAAATAACACCTTTAAGTACTATTTCATTCCAATGGATGAAACCAATTATAAATAGAATAAATAAGGTTTTTTAGTCATATATCTTCATAATTTTGACATCGTATCTGATCTCCACAAGGCTCATCCACCAAAGAAGGCACAATATACTTCTATATTGGCATCAGATCTTTTTGGTACTCAACATGATCTAACTTATTGACATTGAATACACATATAGGGTTATAGATACTCCTTTCCTACCATAAATTAGTTATCAAGAGAGATATAATATATTCATGGGTGAACCTAAAGAGTTTGGGCCAAAAATACGAAGTGGTTTGATAAGAAGTTGGTTGATATGACTAGAGCATGCAAATCTAGAAAGCGAAAGGATTCATCTCCTCCCAAGTAATATCCCCACTAAATACAAATAAGAGATAAATATTATTATTAATAAAACACTTATCTTTTAAATTTATAAATATGTTGATGGTGAAGACCCTAAGTAAGGGAAATAATTAAGAAAAAATGTGAAAAAAGTCTTACAATTGACAAGAAGGTAGAAAATAAAACTATAATGATACAATATTATCCTAATCCCCTTAGATATACCTCACTTATTATCACCAATTAATCATAAAAATTTCCTTAAAAATAATTTTATGTGTCCATCAATTCATCCCCTTCAATCTGTCCAAGTGTTCCACCTATCCCCGAAGCTACTCCTCCAAAGTAGCTAGTACCTCCTCAAATTGGAACTAAAATAACACCTTTAAGTACTATTTCATTCCAATGGAGGAACCCAATTATAAATAGAATAAATAAGGTTTTTGATTAATATATCTTCATAATTTTGACATCATATCTGATCTCCTCAAGACTCATCTTCCAAAGAAGGCACAATATACTTCTATATTGGCATCAGATCTTTTTAGTGCTCAACATGATCTAACTTATTGACATTGAATACACATATAATGTTGTAGATACTGCTTTCCTACCATAAATTAGTTATCAAGAGAGATAGAATATTTTCATGGGTGAACCTAAAGAGTTTGGGCCAAAATACGAAGTGGTTCGATAAGAAGCTGGTTGATATGACTAGAGCATGCAAATCTAGAAAGTGAAAGGATTCATCTCCTCCCAAGTAATATCCCCACTAAATCCAAAGAAGAGAATCAATATTATGATTAATAAAACACTTATCTCTTAAATTTATAAATATGGTGATGGTGAAGACCGTAAGTAAGGGAAATAATTAAGAAAAAATGTGAAAAAAGTCTTACAATTGACAAGAAGGTAGAACATAAAACTATATTGATACAATATTATCCTAGTCCCCTTAGATATACCTCACTTATTATCACCAATTCATCATAAAAAATTTCCCTAAAAATAAGTTTATTTGTCCATCCATTCATCCCCTTCAAACTCTCCAAGTGTTCCACCTATCCCCAAAGCTACTCCTCCAAAGTAGCTCGTACCTCCTCCAATTGGAACTAAAATAACACCTTTAAGTAATATTTCATTCCAATGGATGAAACCAATTATAAATAGAATAAATAAGGTTTTTTAGTTATATATGTTCATAATTTTTACATCGTATCTAATCTCCTCAAGGCTCATCCTCCAAAGAAGGCACAATATACTTCTATATTGGCATCAGATCTTTTTGGTGCTTAATTTGTTGAAATTAGATAACCCAATGTGGTGAATGATGTCACAAATATGACCATGAGTTATTGTACTCTAAATATTATTTCACTTTTAAAGGTAATAATGGATACTAAGATTCATAACTTGTGTGAGACCATGGAAAGGATAAACAAAATGTTAGAGCAAGATTAGCTCACCCAAAAGCAACCTTGAGAATAGATAAAGTAGTTAGAAATGTATGACAACTACCTTATCAACCCATTTGACACACCTAAATCACCTCAAATTGAATATCCTATTCAAGTGTTAGGCATATACAAGGAGTCCAATGCCAAAATAATGAAACATAATTTGTATGGAAAGAATTTTGAGGTTTGGGTTGACAAAATGATGATAAGTGGGATTAAATAAATCAAGGAGGTGATGAAATTGTTCACAAAAATTGAAAAATAGGTCATTGAAATAAATCAATAGATCAAAGCTCACATAAGCAAGCTAAATGTATGGGATAATGCTAAGTAATATGTTCATGAAATGGTCAAAGTTGATACAAATATAAGGGAAAAAAATGGAATCTTTTAGAAACTAGATGTGTCATCTTATAAATAGTATGACTATGTTTAACCCTAAATTAGATATGGGGGATTATCCTATTCTTTGTAGTATAAGGGTTATGAATATATAAATGGAAATGCACAAGGGTGATAATTAGATCTATAATAGGCAAATTGGGTGCTAAACTCATATATAAGCATTTATTAAATTAATTATGTTGTGTATAGGTTAAATTTAGAAAGTGAAATTAATTAATTGATGTAAATGAAAAATAGGTAATATACTTAGTTGGTTCTGATACTGGCACAGTGTTGGATCTATAATAGGTTGAAAATATTCTAAAATATGATTGTATAATAGTCATCATATTATATATCTAACACTTCTAGAACTTTGGACACTAATTATAGCTTGGGATGGTTACATCAATGATACTATATGTGTTCAACACAAGTGTCCTATATGGAATAATTTTTGAAAAGAGATGTGACCACCTAGATGTTTCTATGTTTTACTTCACCTTCACTCTTGTGTATTCATATTTGGGTCATGGATTGTTACTCATCATGAACTTGAAACTTCATGATCTTCATCATCATGATAATCTTGGGCAAAAATGGGTTAGTAGGCACATGATGTCAAGTTATCCCCAAAGGCCACACTATCATAGGGTCCTACCTACATAGCCAATATTTCATAAGAGGGCATCAAAATCATGTAGTTCTCTCCTACATGTTGGTTTGTGTTTGAATCATTCAATATTGTATAAAGTAAATAAAATAGTGACCTATATTATAAATTAGAAAATTAGGATATTAGGTTACTCCTTTAGTAATTCAAACCTATAGATGTGTTATACATATAACTAGTATGGAAATAGGGTAGCTTTATTTAATTGAATGATTAATAAAGTGCTTTTGATAATTTGCCTAGGTCTCTTCTATCTTTTGTTAGGTGAGGAATGAATGAGGGTTGATCTTATATTTATATAAATCCTTTATAGTAATAACTCATAGTAAATGACTTAGGATGATTATGAGGATATGTTTTATTGGTAAATTATATGACTTTAGGGCACTATACACTATTTTTAATGTTAGTGTTTATCCCAAACATTAGTTTCTAGGGAGCAAGAAAGTAGGTACATTTTCAAAACTTGAATATATAGAAGATAAATATAATTTAAGCATTTTAGAGAAGAAAAAATACCTGGGTCATTAACATAAGACTGGTCAGACTAATAGATATAGGCCAAGGGGCACAATATAGAGTCGATGTGAGACTTTAAAAAGTGAGAAAGGTCTAGAACTGAGCGGAACAACCAAGGTATATGTTTTAAAAGTGTAAAATATTGAGGTGATATATAATCCATAAATATTATCTACATTTCACACCATCTCATCTAGTAATGAGATTTCTAGTTTAAAGGAAAGGAATGTGTACCTAGGTATATATAACACACCTTGTCTTTGTGTGTGCCCAACTTGAGTTCTTAGCTAATGACTAACCTACAACCAAGAGAATATTTGAAATAGACTAATATTTAAAGATCAAAGTTTAGGATAATACCCATGTGTCAATGTAACTACCTTGTCTATTGTCAAGTTGATTTGAAAAAAGATGTATCATTGTAAGGCTATGAAATTGAGATTAGGATAAATATTTAAAGTGCATATATCCAATTATATATATATATATATATATATATATATATATATATATATATATATATATATATATATATATATATATATATATATATATATATATATATAGAGAGAGAGAGAGAGAGAGAGGCCCATACCCCCAATCTTGGATCAAAAGTCAGTTACCACATGGAAATTGAAATTAGCTCAATCATGAAACACAATGATATTTATAACCTAGTGTGGTTGGATGATACAATCAATTTCAACTTGGAAATTTGGAAATATTGAGTGATTTGATCACCTCAACCATAAAAAAAGTGAACCAACTATTGTAGTATATTGGCTCAATAAATTATATAAAATTCCATGGGATATTAGTATGAGATCATCTATGATATTGTAATATTCCATGAAATATTTTTAGAATCTGAAACTAATTTAGATTTTACAATATTAGGCATGAATTTCATAGCATATGCACATTAGATGTGTATCATGTTTAAACTATATATAAAAATTATACTAATGTATATAATTCTACCAAAAATGTGAATATAAATCATCTAACTGTGTGTTTTGGCTAATTTGAAAAATTATGTGTGGATAACATGCTTCCAAAGTATTCCACCATTATATATAGAGAAGTATAAAAAATGATATAAGTACTGAAGTGGAGAAAATGTTTCCAAAACATTACCTCACTTTATTATGGAGATTTTGGATATTTAATAGATGTAAATTAGATGCTTTCAAATTATTCCTCCACTAAATATGAGAACAATACCAAACATGAATAAAGTGTGGAGATTTAATCACCTAAAAGTGATATTTGGATGTTAAGAGTGTTTCTTGAGATAAACTCTTCCTAACTTATCCCTATACCTATTCTAGATCCTTTAAAAACATTTTACCATCTATTTTGTAGACCATAACCATCTTCTATCAACCCAAACATAGTCCCAAGACAACATTCCCAGATCCCAACCTAGTGTGCCCAACAGTCTGCCAAATGGACAATAGTGACACATTTAGGACACTACAACCACATGGTGTTATTATACCCAACTTGGTGATAGTGTCCCTTTACCTTAATCTCCTAAATGGATACATTTTTAATGTGCTCCCCTCTTAAGGTTAGCCTAAGTAAATTTTATTATCTTCACAAGCTACATATCTCCATAAATATAAGACTATTTAACCTCTATAGATTAGATGGAAAATAGATTCAAATCCTATCCAAATAAGAAATAACTTGATCAAAATTAATGTATTTGATCCCTATTCTACCCTAATTATACATACTACCATATATAGTATCCCTAAGCCCATATTTTAAATATTTCAAATCTCAAGCACACTCAAGGCATTCAAGACTACTCTCATTCTATCATTCACCTACACTTATACCAAAAAATAGATGGGAAAACTACAATGGGTTTGTTCCCTCCTCAAAGTATTGGTATGTAGGAAAATGTCTTCACAGTGGGGTGTTGAGGATGTCTAACCTATCCTAATAATGAGCACACATTTTAAGATCATGACATACTTGTAAGGAGGATTAGGTTTTGCACACTAAATCATATTTTCTATGCACAATATCACATTTTCAATTTCATGCATGCTAGAATAGGACCAAAGAACATAGGTATAGGTGCTCTAAAAAAAGGAATAGTCTTATAAAGAGGACACTAGCACCATTTTGAGGACACTATAATAGTATGGTGTTATTGTCCAGGTTGGGTGCTACTATCCAGTGAGCAATCAGACCATGTAACCCTATTGATGACACTTAGACCTATCCAAAACCTAGTTTTCAAAACCTATATCTTCCATGATAGTCACTTTCTAAATATGTCTTTATTTATTCATATTTGTTACTATTTTTAGAAAGTCAAAAGAATTCATAATCCATAACATATCAATGCTTAATTATTGCATATTATTTAACCAATTTAGACATTTCATTAATTTAATCTAATTTAGGATTTACATTTGTATAACCCTAAAGGATTAAATCATTTGGTGAACCCAACTTTAAATATTTATTTAAGCCCTAGTTTGCATTAATCCAAATCTTTGTGCAATAAATTATAGATGCATACTTCTAATTTTCTTATTTTTTAAGACAACCTAGCTAATGAAATCAAATTTCATATTAGGGGTTTAATTTATTTACATATAGTTTAAATTGTTACAAAGAAACCCTATATCCACATAATTCTAACCCTAGATACTCTTAGGGTTTGTACCCTTTTTTCCTATTTTCATTAACTATAGTTAATTTTTTAGAATTCATATATTTCATTTTAGTAGATCTATTCCAATTTGTTTACTATATGCCATCTAAAAAAGCTATCTCTCTTCCATTAAGAAAAAGTGTTAGACTAGGTGGTAATCCTATAAAGCATATTCATATTCCCACAAGTTGAGCCTATAACATGGACAAGGAACCTATTAAAATTCTAGAATGAATCCCTCACACCTTGATTATGTGGTTTTCAATGACAATGCATCCAAATATGAACAATAAAACCAAGAGAAATATGAGGTACACATTAAGAATCATGACACTCTCCCTCCACTTAATAATAATGACATAATTATGAACAAAAATGAGGTATTACAAGGATTCATAGATAGAATTTGTGAACAACCCCTTAATTATGCACAAATATTATTTGTCATATTGGAAATCAAAAATAAAACAAACAATGGTTAATCTTCGACTCCCCTAATTAATAATGTCGTTACACCTCCTATGGGACCAACTCAACCAGCTTAGATAGGACAACCCAATATTTTTATTCAACAACCATCAGTGATAACTACACTACTTGTGTCTAGTTCCTATACTCCATATATACAATCCCTTATGCACAAGATTTATACTTGATAGTCTAAGGTGTTACATCTTGAGAAGGGATCCACTAGACCATCACATGCCTTGGATTCTAACATTCTCTTTCATACAACTTTGGCACATCACATAGTGACAACTTCCTTTCCATCTATTTTCATGGCACCCAAGCTTATATTATATGATGGCAAGGGTAACCTAGAACATTATCTCAAAGCTTTTAATGCAACATGTTTGGACTATGTGTCCAATGATTATCTTATTAAAAATATATTTTCATTCAATCTCAAGGATTATGCCATATAATGGTTTTATGATTTACCAAATCAATCTATCACAACATTCAATCCTTTATATGACATGTTTCTATTACATTTCTCTATCAACATCGATGATAAAATGTCATATGCATAAGTGGCGCAATTAAAGAAAAAGTATAATGAGCCTATTATCGATTATGTCTTATGATATAAGAGACTATTAGCCAAATTTACTATCCCCATGGCATAAATAGATATTCAAAACATATATAAATAAAGTCTCTTAACAACATTACATGAAGCTATCTTGTTCAATAAGTTTCCTACATTTACTAATTTTTTCCACACAGTCAAGGAAAGAGAGGTTAAGATCTTATCAATGGGAAAACTGAAGTATAAAAATGAAATAGAATAAATTATTAAGATTTAAAACAAACCTCCATATAAGGTAAGGGACACAAGTAACAAAAGGGATCAAAATTTCATAGTCAATGTAGCTTTCGAACCATCTCCCAGATTGGTTTTATCTACTCCTCATTACAAAGTCTTCACTAATATTCCAAAGTCACCAACACAATTTATAAAACTCTTAGAATGCAATTTCATATCTCTCCCTCTAATTAAATAAGTTGATACTACATGGCCTCTTCCAAATAACTATGATTTGAATTCATTATATAAGTATTACAAGGCACTAGACCACATGATAAACATATTAATTAGCCTAAAACATAAGATACAAGATTTCATTGAAGATAATATTATTGATGTGGGCACACCCATAGAGGAACCAAAACCATAGAAAATAGAGGCTAAGGAATTAAATATATTTTTAGATCCTTTCCCAAATCATATATAAAATGAGGCAGGGGACATATCAAGTGTTCACTATACATATTAGGCACACCCACTACTAGATTCTTATTATACAATTACAAAGGAGGCATATCCCTTGTATAACACTATAGTGCCACCTAGACCACTTATTGGCATGTATAACACTGTATTGCCACCTAGACCACTTATCATAAATTTAGAGTAGGATATTTTTGATGATGACATAGATTTAAATGCACTCTTCATATAAGCATACATAGACCACCATACTATTTAGAGTTTTATGGTTGATAATGGGTCAAGTATAAACATGTACACTATGACACTCTTATAAACTTTGGGACAAACAAAGCAAGATATATTTCCCATATATATAATCATTAGTGGTTTCATTTACCATGTTTATATCTCCATTAGTTAAATTGTACTTCCATTATAGATTCAACCATCACACATAGCCACTCTTTTCCTAGTAGCACCTAGTGCAAGTGTATTCGATATATTATTGGGTAGTCCATGGTTACAGTAGATCCAAGCCATATAATTTATAATACACTTATGCCTAAAGTATATACATGATAATCATATGGTTAAGGTTGAGGGTGCCCATATGAGTATCACCTACCTATCTCATAGGTAATTCTAGCACAATTTCCAATTATAGTTATAACACAGACACTAGTTAAAATTCTAGCACCATTACCAAATATTGCATAGTTACTAGTTATAACTGAGATTACATATCCTATGCATACATCATGGTGTTAATTAGAACCATTAATGCATTCCAGGTCTACTCCTATAGTATCGACATGTGTGCATACTCTCCCACATAGACCATTACTAGAGAAACCCTTGCATCAGAGATACATCATAGACTCTATGGGACCTTCCTCTTCTTAGTTTATTCTAAGATTAGTTTTATTGGGTTATAGGGTTTCTCAACACAAGGCTCTTAGATCACCTATAGCTTCTTCTTTTATGGGTTCTAAATACATCTATAGTTCACAGGGCATCACAGTCAGTGCCATAACTTCATAGCATCACTACACATGTAGATTCAAACATAGATTTTACCAAAAAGTAGATTATGGGATCATAGTTTCCATTTCAAAAATTCATGCATGATCATAGACCCCCTATTCAACATAGGCCATTATGATAATGAGTCTCCCATGAGACTCATTGGTTAGTATGGTTCCTACTCTTATACATACTTCATCTCTCTCTCTCACTCCTTGCACATAGAATATTTTCATTTTCTTGTATATATATTATATCCATAAAATAAAAAGTATATGACATGTAAAAATATAAAAACATTCAAATATTACTCATAAATCATAAACTTATAGATTATATGCATTGATATGTTTACATTTATACTACTTACTAGATATTACAGATGTTAGTTATCTTAGTATAGTTAGTTTTATCATACATAAATGCTTCACTTGTTCTTATTGAGTGTTTAAAAATTACATACAGGACTATGGTCTAATACAATGATATAGAATTTCTATCATCTACTTGTTGGGGGCATATACACTGTTCCAAATTTATTCATTTCACACATCTACCCATTAAGGGGAATCTCATACATAGTTGTTATTAAGAGGTTCTATCCTTACATTCTATACCTTCTAATATACACATTGATATATCATGATATTGATCATTAGTACTCATTGCACTAGTTATAATTTGCATATGTTCATCCTAACATTTAAATATATTTGTACTACACATTTATGCATGCTTTCATTTTTAGTTTTCCTAGATTAGACTTGATTGTGTTTCCTATGCTTCTTCCATCTTTGAGGGCATTTGGATATTTCATTTCTATTTGGCTCTACACCACTTATATGTTTTAATTACTTGGACATGTCACCATGTACCTGGTGTGTTCTTTCTTAATTATATATGCATACATTTTAACATGTACTTCTATGTGGCTCTAAGACAAATTACTTATTGATTGCATATGTGGACATTTTAACATGTCCTTGTATCTATTCATTCTCATATTTAGTGAAATGTGCCCATGTTATTTTTATTTTGGCCCCTTGGCCTAATTTTGTGTGCCTCATGTGTTTTTTATGTATTATTTCCTTTATGTTTCTTCACCATGACATTTATCTTTTCTTGTTATGCATACCAATTTGTTATGTAATGAGGGACCTCATGCATCTACCCTTCCTAATTGGGTGTTGTAATGGACATCATGCTCCATCTCCCTAGGTATCTAATCAAATTTTTTGTTATATATATTTATTGAATCTATCTTGACACCCTTGTGTAATTCTAGATTACAACATACATCTTACACTTCCTACTTATGCTCAGATTATTTTACATTTTGATGTTATGTTTTCACATTGTGTTGGAATATTAAACAATTAAAATATATGCTTTGGATAACACATTTCATATAGATACATTTTTTAAAGAAAATTCTTATATAGTTTTTACAAATACACTCAAAATAAGGGACATTCATAAGGGTTTGTAATAGATATCAAGATTGTACATTGATATTCACAAGTTATTTTCAACACATAGGCTCAATTTCAAATATCATACACAAGAATAAATAGGGACTCAGAAAGTAGATCGGTCACCCATATTTCAGACTAAATATACATTAGTGCCTAGATTTGGACACTATCACCATAGGGAAACACTATCCACTATAGGATGCTATTATCCATTAGCCCTATCTTCAAGAAAATATAGATTAGCTAGACCAATACACTAGGTATAACATAATTTCCATAAGTACAATCACATGTTTGATAGTTATGTTCATATTTTGTTCAAACACAATCATTTTATTAGAGATTCATACCACTTGATCATATTTGGGGGCATCATACAGATCATGGTCAATCCTGCATTTTTGTTTAGATACATTGATATACTATTATATACTAAATGTAGAGTCAATATACTCAGATATCAAATTGGTTACACACATGGTTTCATATACTTAGTTACACACATGGGGGCATATGAATAACACATGGTTTCCTTATACTTAGTTACACACATGTTGATTATATGGAATGGAAAAATCCATATTATTCTATACATTATATACACTTGATATCATATTCCACTTTATCACCAGTTTCATTCATTACTCCATCTACAATGGTTGACATTCCTAAGTAGCCTAGATCTACTTATTATACCCGAGTGGTTATAGAAATGAAATACACAGTTAGATATACCTATTTAGATACTTTCAACACTTTACATAGTTCATTTTTAGATGAATCTACTTCACATAGGTGGGAAATGATGGAGTCATGGCCTACTTGAGTTCTTAAGCCACCCACATGAGAGGGTTAAACACACTTAAAATCTTATCCAAACTATTAACATATCATGATACACCAAGCAGGGGTGGTAATGATGGATTAAAATTTGGATTGAGTTATTAAACCACCCATATGAGGATAGATAAAGCTATCATCTCAATCTAAGTTATTCAAATATTCTATCACTATGTACACTCTCACACACAGGTTGTTACCAGGTTTATGCATTGGTTTGCATACCCAACAAGGTGTATTCATTATTTTTATCTCTTTATAATCATATTTATTCAATTAATTTATTCAACATAGTATTTTTATTTTGATAATATCTTATGGATTTATTTTTACATGTTTCATTCCGAGTCATTACATTAGATCATGTATCACATATACAAACCTAGATTCACCTAATTAGACTCAGCTACATAGAATTCAATTCCTAGGTAAGTCTAGGTATGATTATTTTTCCTTTATACTATTCATTTCTCTTCGCTTCATTTATAGCATAATGGGGCAAATGTAATCACCTAAAAGTGTTATTTGGATGCTAAGAGTGTTTTTTGGGATAGCCTAGTCCTATATTAGCCCTAGACCTATCCTATATCATTTACCACACTTTTTTGGCCATTTTGTAGAGTACAAACATATTTTCTTATCCCAAACATAGTCCCAAGACAATAATCCTAGATCCTAACCTAGTGTGCCCAGTAGTCTACCAGTTGGACACTAGCACCACATTAAGGACACTATAACCAAATGACACTAATGTCCCTAATTTACTGTTAGTATACCTTTCCCTAAATCTCTTGGATGGATACATTTTAAAACATTTTCCCCTCCTAAGGTTGGCCTAAGTACATTTTATTATATTCACAAGCTACATATCCCTACAAATAAAAGACTATTTGACCTCTATAGACTAGATGGAAAATAAATGCAAAAACCTAGCCAAACAAGAAAAAAGTTTAGTAAAATTAAGGTATTTGATCCCTGTTCTTCCCTAATTTTGTGTAGTACCATATAAAACATCCCTAATCCTAGATTTAATATATTTCAAAGCTCTATAACACTCAAAGCATTCAATACCACTCTCATTCTAGCATTCACTTATACTATCACCAACCACAATGTGGGAGAATACATCAGGTTTGATCCCTCCTCAAAGTATTGGTATGTAAATAACTCTCTTCAGTGTAGGGTGTTGAATATGTCCAACCTATCCTAATAATGAACACACATTTTTAGCTCATGCCATACTTTTAAGGAGGATTAGGGTGTTCACACTAAATCATATTTTCTAGGCACAATACAGAGTTCCAAATTTTATGCACATGGGAATATGACCTAATAATACATGCATATGTTCTTCAAAAAATAATAAAATTTAATAAAATATGACCCTAACACCATTTTAAGGACACTACATTATTATGGTGTTATTGTTAAGGTGGGGCACTATTATCTAGTGAGTAATCAAACCCCAAGACCCTCTTGATGACACTAAGACCTATCTAGAACCCAATTTTTAAAACCTATATCTTCTGCAATAGTCATTTTATAGATAAGTCTATATTTATGAATATTTATTTCTTACTATTTTAAAAAAATTAAAAGAACTCAAAATCCATAACAAATTAGACATTAATCATTACATATTATTTAATTGATTTAGACATCTCAACCCTTTAATCTAACTTAGGATTCATATTTATAAAACCCTAAAAGGTTAAATCAGGAGAACATAACTCAAGAGAATTCCCTCAATGAATCTAAAAATTCTAAATTTGTGGAAGCCATGTCTATATGACATGAACCCACTGAATATGATAATCGATATAAATACCATATATTGAATGAGTGGACAACATACTTCTAAATCATGTTCCCATTGAATTTAGAAACTAAAAAAAGTGTGGAGAGCATGCCTATATAACATTACCCCACTAATATTCCACTAATTTGAGGTGAGGGAAAGATAGGAATTGGTAGTTAAATCACTTCAAAAAGATAAGACAACTGTATAATCTGTGAATGTAACCATGTAGTATATAGAAGGAACATGTCTAGGTAGATATAACATCTAAGTGCATAGTTCCAATGTGATCACATGTAGGCCTAAGATGCATGATAAGGATCTTGGAAATTTATAGATATTAGAAATAAAATATCAACAAGCAAATGCAGCCCATACACAAGATCCCTCCAAAGTAATTATTAGCCAAAATTGGGCCACCATGAATGGGTGTCATTCAAAAATTTGATGAACTTGATTTTAACTTTGTTTATAGCCATTATGAATTTATTTTATTGGTTATTAATGATCTAGGATGATATGTAAGGTGTCTATCTTGGAATATTATAAGGTCATTTAGGATGGTCTAGCGAGTAGCTAGTTTAAGTCATTTTGTCTTCTCATCAAATGGTCATTATTTTTAAGCCTTTTTTTATGTGTGTAGCATTATTTAAGGAAATTTTGACAAGTTAATGTTAAGTGTGAAATAAGGTAAATGAGGAGTCATGCTCAAGGAGACAAGGTGGTTATCCTTACAAGAACAACCATTATTTACATCTAACTAGATTAGCTAGAAAGCAAAAATAGTAAGTTGATCACATTTGTTTTCAACAAATTTGGAGAGTTTAAGGTAGTTTTGACAAGATTAAGGTATTTCGTTACTTTAGTCTTATTATACACTTAAATTTTGATATGAAACTTGATATAAATGATAAAATATGAAATCTTTATCCTTGTATAGGGTAATTTTTAAGTCATTTAACACCTTTGTAATGGCATCATGTTGTATATGTTTGTACACATCCTCTAAGTGTCTAAGATAACTAATTTTAAAAGTTGGGACTTCTTTGTAACTAATTATTTACAATTTTATAATGGTAAAGTGAAGATATATTGAAATATTTTGAAGAAAATAGAGGTGGAAAATGTTTTTACACATTTATCTACCTCCATAAAAGTTAGGGGAAGATGAATATTCACATGGTTCACCATCTCCAACAGTTCCAAAGGGTAGAATAGTCAGATTATTGAAGAAAGAAAGATTTTGGAGGTATTTTATAGAAGGTTTTTATTTGTGGAAAATAAAAAAATTATTATAGGGGTCCCCATAGTCCTCTCATATCCAAATCTATGTAAAAATTGGAGCTATAGAGTCAAATAAGGAAAAAACCCACTCAGTTTTTTGATCAAGTTTATTGGAAACTCAAGAAAATCATCTAGTTTTAAATTAGTAATATAAGGAGAGAGGAAATTGGAACCCAATATATTATAAATATGAGGGTAACCTATTTATCTTCTACTTTTTGGTATTTTTTTAGGCTCCTTAACTTTATGAATAATTGTTAAGAAGTCAAGGTGTAGAAAAGGGACTCAAAACCCCATTAGGGTCAGTTTTCTTCAAACATAGAGTTATGAAGCCATATGAAGGCATTATATTGATTAATATGGGTCTATTAATAAATATTTTACCACTTTAATATCATTTTATTTAATTTTTCCTCATGTCCTTATTTTTTGTACTGTCTAATAGTCTTGATCTTCTAGTTTGAATACAATAATCAAGTTTAGAGGAGGTGTGAGGTGCTTTAGGTGAATATAATGGATTAAATTATATGTTTAATAATTTATAAAATATCATAAATACCCCTTATACCTATTTAGGCACTAGTGGAGGCATGAAATTTAATAAGGGTTGGAAATTATGCATGCATAATTGGATAGTTTAACCTTGTAGTCATAGTGGAGATAATCCTGATCAAGTGTGAGTGTGTTTTCACTGTCAAAGATAATTTAAGAAAGGAATAATATTGAGATATAATTTAAAACCATTATAAATAGTAAATTACAAGTTTAAATACCTATAATTAAACTATTTTAATCCCATTTCAAGCCAAGGCAAAGAGAGTTTGTGAACCTACAGGTCTACATACCTACAGGTTAGTATTGGCACCAAATTCCTATAATGAAGATTGAATATGTTATTAATAATGAATAGTATATTTCACTCTTTAATTCTAAAAAATACCAAGATATTTAAACCAAACTACCCATTCCAATAATGAGAGAAAAGAGAAGGAGATCCAAATGCATTCAAATAATACAATGTATAAAGCATGAAGAATTATGCTTATACAAGAAATTGACACTCATAAAACTTATGAGGACCTAAAAATGACTATATAAATTTTATTAAATCACCTTAAACACCTATGAAATATCATCTCTTAGCTCTCCTTGCATTTAAAGCTATTGTGTGAACTAGGATGGCTATGTGAGCCTAAAGGGAAGGATGTGACGACTTCAAGTGAATGTTATAAGGGATTGGAACAAATTTGAAAGAATAAAATACATAAAAATAATTTTTAATCAATATCCATACTCCCGTCACTAGTAAATTAGACTCAAAATTACCAAACAAGGAGAAATCAAGGTTTTGGCCTAAATGACTACCTACAAGTGTATATTAGGCTAAAAGATAAAAGAAGCATGTTGATGACGGTTATTTTAGTGTTTGATAATATTTAAAGAGGTAAAAATAAAATGTGTCTAATATTTTATAAAGTATAGAAACACATCAAAGAGGATTTTTTATCCCATGAGACTCAACTTGGCAAATCTACAGTCAACAGACCTAAATGATTACATACAAGCTTACCTATATGAATGGGACCTATATGTGTTGGATATGAGATCAATATATCATTTTAGTTTTTTTAATCATATATATAAATTTTTAAATATTTTATTAGTAAAAAAAGGAGGTGACAACTATCAAAAGAGGCATTCCCAAATGTTGACAAGCTGACAAACCTAAACACCACCTACAAGTCTGTAATAGGAAAATGGAGAAAGGGGCACATGTATTATGTGAATAAAAGTTTGAAAAGTATGTAAAAGGTCAATATAAACATGAGACACATATTAATAATCATTTAAATCCATTAAAGTTCAAATTTGAGGAGAATTCACCTTCAAACTTGTACTCATGCGACCCATAAGTACCAGCAGACCTTTTTAGGTGAATTGAAGAGAAGGGTGAGGGGTCATTTGGAACCATGAATTATATGATATTTAAATATCTATATATTAAATTAATTTATAAATTTTAATAATTTTTTCACTGATTTTCCAAGTGGCTAAAGGTAGTTTAGGGTCATGAAGGCTATTTAGGCCTAAAAGGCCTAAATGATCACACAAAGGTCTCTGTGTGAAGATTAAATAAAACTTACATGTTTTTAAGTATTTGATCAATTTATGAGTCTTAATATATAAGTGAAAATTTTAAAGACAAATCCATGAATTTTTAAACCACTTAGAATGAAATAAATGTTGGAAAATGCATGCTAGGTTAATTTTAGTACAACTGGCTACAAACCCTTGTTCAGGGCTTAAGGTAGATTCAAGTATATTGAATAGTCAATTCATGGATATAACCATTATGATACATAATAAAATATTTCATATACCCAAAGACAATGTTTCAAATCCAAACTAATAAATTTGGTGTATATTCTTACCAAATAACCCTCTTCAAATGCATAATCATGGTCTTATAGCTAAGAAGGCTAGTTTCTAGTACATGTGAATTCACATGAGGAGATACATGGGATCCTAAGCCTATAATAGAAGTAAAATGGAGTTTCATACTCAATATTCTTGTCATTTTCTATCTAGTTAGGTGCCTCAACTTTATGAACCATCCTTAAGAAGAAAGGTGACCCTAAAATCCTTATTAAACCCTTAACACGACCCAATGAATAAGATTAGCTCTCCAAACAAATTAAATGGATTTAAATCATTCCTTAACCACTTGGATGAACTTTGTGAATCTATTATGAATTTTAATAAGTATAAATTTTGCATGTGGTGGTTACTATTATATAGAAAATAAACAAAAAAGATCTATTTTGAGCTTGTATATGGGGTTTTATGTTGGACAAACTCTCTTAATCAATTGTGTAGAGACTTTGAGGCAAAATATAAATGATATTATCATATTAAAGTCATTTAATAAGTTTATAAAACCATATAATAGGATTCAAGTTACCAACTAGGTCTCAATCATGATGGATGACTAATATGGCTTTAATAAGGGTAGGTTATAAGTCTATTTTCAAGTAAGAAGGCATGAACAGAGCTTTGAAGTCATATAGTGAAGATTCATATCCATAAATAAGTTTTTCAAGACATTAGATGGTGATTAAATTATGATTTCAATTTTCAATCTAAATCTATGATGGATTGTTTTACTATTTAGCATAAGATAGAACATACCTACAGTTTTGATTGGGGATACACTTGATAAGTAGGAACATGACCAATATGGGGATCCACTAGACCTAATTATGGTATCACTTGTCACAACATATCATGTTAGGAAGGGTTCCAAAGCCTATAGTCTACACAATCACATAATAATCATAATGGAGTCCTAAAGTTTAAAACATTCATTTATTCTAATAACAAGAAAGTAAATCTAATCTAATGCACACCAAAGCTTGTGGCACAAAGTAGGGGTTAGAAAAAATAAAACAAATAACTAAACTAAGCATGTATTAAAATACATATACTCAAGTCAATGTATACAAAATATTAATACATGGGAGAATAATACAAATACATTATCTATCTACTCTTACAAAGGAGAAATAGAGTTAGAAATACTTACCTTTGAAAATGAACCCTTCGAGCTTCAATCTCTCCCTTGTACAAGGTGCTTCACAAGAGATTATTCTGGTATGTAAGGATAACCAAGATAAATTATCTCTAGGATACACACCCTATCCAATAATCTAAAATACTTATTGACAAGATAATATATATATCTCCAAAGAACCCTAATTTTTATTCTTCAAGTAGAATGGTCAATAAGTAGATGTTAATTTACACTTATTTGATAATAATTCTTCTCTTATGAAATGGTGGGAAATGAAATTCTATATATAGGTAGATCTTTCCCTAAATATTCTTGGGAACATTGGCTATATAGGGTTGACCTAGTCAACCCCATTTTTTTGGGGGATAATTCACTAGGTCTGAGCTAGGTCAGTTGAAAGGCCAACAAGCCAAGAAAGTGAGAAATACCCCTCAATTGTATTAGGCCAACTCAATCGACCTAGTATAGTCAACTATCTAAAAGGTTTTTAAAGAAATAAAAAGAGGATGGAAGGAGTAAATGAATGTAATGGGTAGGACTAAGGAGAATAAGCTTAGGCTAACTGGTTTTAGGAGACAAGTGTGTAGATGGAAAGTGGTAAAAGGGACAACAATCTTATGAAGTACTAATGGTCTACCAACCCCTTTCCCAGTACAACCCTTAAGGCATGCACTTAAAGAGATTGAGACTCAGTAGGTTACTACAAGATACAAAGTGTCAATAATTGATAATTTTTTTAAAATATTATGTGTATTCATATGCACACTCAAAGCTCATCACGTGTCATGTAAGTACAACATGGGATGGTGCTTGAAAAAAAGAACATGATAACACACAATGATGATGTTATGTAAAGTTCAGTAGGTAAAAAATAAGATAAGTGAAAGGATAGAATTAGAAAACACATACATTTACTTACCTTAGTGTCATAGATAAAGAAGTAGACTGTAAGAAATGTGAAGGTGTCCAATGTAGAGAACATGAGATGAACTTGTAGAAGTTAGTGCAAAAAAATAGCCAAAAATTAAATTTTTAAGAAGATAGGCATATGATAGTGGAAATGATTCTCTATGTCATCATGAATCTAATGAATTTTAAAGTTTTAAAAATGGATAATAGAGACAAAGATATGGGTAAAAAAAGGAATCAAAGTAATAACAAGGTAGAAACAACTAGGTTGACCTAGTGAACTGAATAGGGTGAAAATAGTCAAAATCCACACTATCGACCTAGTAGGTGTGTGTCAACCCTGTATATTTTATAGGTAGTCGACCTAGTATAGTTTTGCAACTGATCTAAAAAGTCCATAACGATAATGAAATACTAGGGAGGGGAAAAGAGAGGGCTAATTTAGTTTGTTAAGTCAAGACTAAAATATTTAAGGCAAATGAATGATAAAATGATGGAAAGTGAATGACAAATGATAGAAAATGAATGATAAATGATAGGAAAGAAATGAAAAATGATAGGAAATAAATAAAAAAATTATTAGAAAACATAGTAAATCATGTAAAACATAAATGGAAAAAAGGAATGTATATCATACTAGACCACATTGGGAATCATGTAAAACATGAATGGAAAAAAGGAATGTAGAACATACTAAATTACATTAGGAATCATGTAAAACATAAATGGAAAAATGAGATATAAATGCAAGACAACTTAAACAAAGATATGTAATAAATGGAAAAGTAAGCTCATTTAAGATAGGCAAAAAAAAAACATGAAAGACTAAAAATAAAATGTAATTGAAGATGTGAGACGGATAGGAAGAAGGCATACATAAAGAGAAACATGTAATAATTGAAAATGTCATATGTAAGATAAGTTAAGTCCACAAGAATCATGATGATGAAATGAAAATCAAAAAAATATAAAGGATGAAATCTCTAAACTTAGTGTTTTTTCTTAGAGACAATGTAAATAAACATAACCACCTAATGACATAAATAGTATGACAATGAGGTGGTATGGTAAATAAATGGTGATAAGGGTGTAATTCATAGTTTCTCAAAACATGTTTTTTTTTCTCTAGGGATAGATCAAATTGAAAAAAAGTAGTACATGCATGTTTTTAAGGTGACGAAGAAGAAGCAAAAATAGAAGAGGGAAAATAGATTTAGAATCATAAGTTGTCTATCAAGGGGTGAAAATGAAATGGGTGGATGGGAGTCTAAAGGAAAAACCAAGGTAGAGGAGTTATTTATCAAAGTCAAGACACTCAAATTAGGTTTTTCAAAAAAAGATGAATTTTGACCTTACGGACTATGAAGAACTAATCTTAGCCACACAAGTCTTAGGTAAATAAATGAAGTATAAAGATCATCCTATGAAAGCTAAATGCGTGAAAATTGAAATGGACCTACCTTCCCACAACATATTCCCCATTCTTTAGGACCCCTTATAAAGTCATTGGTCTACTACAAAGATTGGGTTCTTGTGTGAGAAAGTAGGTAACACCATAGAGTTTTTTAAAAATCCTCTATTCCAATCTACTGGCCTATTACACCCCAAAGGACCTTGTCTTTATGTGAGGCTAACTATAGAGTTTGATATTTGATTAAAGATAGGATATGTGCTTGTAATCATATATTTTAGTGTGAATTTAAATTTTGAGATTTGTATGTTGACTTAGATATAATTTCCTTTTGTTTCAAATGATTTGTATTTTAAATTTCTTGATGGATTTTTTGATTCTTCCTCCATATGGATTTGGAAGACCAAACGTGGGTGCTAAATATGAATTTCATTCAAATACTTGAGACTTGGTTTCTAAGAGAGAGAACTTCAAAGACCATGGAGTCTAAGAGTCTCATAAATCTAGGTGAAATAAAAGTGCTATCTTTCCTTTGACTTTGTTTTATCCAATGAAGAATGAAAGGAAGGGGAAATCAAGAGGAAGCACACATAAAACAACTTGAATTACTTCAAATTGAAAAAAATGTGATAAAGGGTAAAAAGGGATACAATTATAGTAAAGTGTGATTCCTTATCATAAGAATGAGGGAAATAGAGAAAAACATGCTAACATATATTGTTGTAAAAATTCCACCTATCAAAAGAAACAAAATCTAAAGTTGAGAACAACGATCAAAAACATATTTTATAAAAAGAATGATAAGATGGTAATTTTATGAGGGTAGTTAGGTCCTATACATGGTCTTATATTGTAACTCATAAAATAGAAACCCATGAGGGTCAATGTTAAATAAGGGAAAAAATAATCATAAAAAGACAAAAATAAAATAAATATACGAGGACAAAAAGGAAAGAAAATGCCAAATGTAATGTGAAATAAAACCAAAGAACATAAAGGAAAATAATAATTCTAGTATAATGAAAGTAAAATCAATAAAGTGTATAAAAACAAAGAAACATGAGACAAAAAAAAAGTAAGATCTATGCTAACATTTGTATCAAGGATGATCACATGAAATAAAAGTCTATAAGTCTCGAATGGTTTTTTAAAGTCAAATTTGTTTGTTATTATGTAATGTAGAATAAGATTGGGCATCACAAGATTCCCCAATGGGTAAGTAGATGTAGGGATGGGCATTGCAAGATGCCCCATAGTCTGAAGGGACATGTGGATGGGCATCACAATATGCCCCAGCATGTGAGTTGTTGTGAGGTAACATTAAATCATTAGAATGATTTGCATTGGGTTTATTGGTGCATTCATAGATATGAAAATGTGTTGGTTTGTTATATTTTATGTAGGTTAAATGTGACATATGATGTGTGGGAGAGGTATGACGAGATAAAGGAGGACCATGTATAATATGTTTTAGAGTAGGCATTTGAACTAGGTACTCCTTTGGTTCATGTGCCTTAAGAGTTTGACATTAAATGGATGTAATGACATATTTAAAGTCGTTCATGTTAGATATCCTTTCCTTATTTGTGTAGGAAGAATGATCAACTATGGTTTTAAAAAAAATAGTAGATGAGGTATAGGTATGGGATGATTGTTGTTGATCATTAGGGAGTTGATGTTAATGTGATTTTGGTTTTTGAGATTGAATATGAGAAGCTTGAAGATAGTATTGATATTGTTGTTTTCCTAGAGTATCAAGAATTAAATATGGACCAAGAAATGACGAAATAAGAAAATAGAGAAGATCATGACAAGACTCATGAGAATGACCTATAGTAGCATGCCATCAAAAAAATTTATCAAGATTGTACCATTTAGAAGGAGGTTTGGAAGGATAAAAGCTCAGGGTTTATAAGGTGGAAATTTAATCATAAGTTGTTTTAGACTCAAGGGAGGGTGGGTTGGGTTAAAATTGGTTGAATTGGATGCTTTATTTTAAGGTTGGGGAGGCTTGAATGAATTAATATTATGAGAACATTATTTAAAAGGGTATTTAATAGTTTTCTGAGATGGTTCAAATTGATTCATAATAAAGTCTTGCCTTTTTTTCTTGGTCTAAGGCTTCTTTTAAAGTTTGAGGTGAAAATATTCAAATTTTGTATTGAAGAGGAGGTTTAAGAATAGTGAAAAATAGTTTTTAAAAAGTATCATCATTCAATTTATGATCCACTTTATGAGCAAGAGACTTCCATCATTTGACGAAAGTGTGAGAATATTCATTAGGAAGTTGCTTGGCATTGATGAAATGGCTAAGGTAATTTTTAGGAAGATCATCATGTTGGAATTCCTTCACTAGAGCATTGACTAAATCCTCTAGTTGTGAGATGAAATGTATAGGAAGTTGGTTGTAACATTCAAGTGCATCACCCAAAAATGTTTTGTCTAAGAGCTTGGTGGTAGAAAAGGTGTTAGTTTGGACCCATTCCCTATAGATATTACCAAAATATTTAAGAAAGATATTAGGGTCTTTAGTTCCATTATATGTGATAGTTAGAGAATTGTTTCCAATTTCTATGGATGTAATAAATGGGGCTAAAGGTTTATTTTAAATTTGTTTAATCATTTTTTATTCATTAGAGATTAAGGGATGATATTTCCATTGGAATGTCTAAGAGGAGGAGGGACATAATTTTGATTTGGCTAAGACATGATGACTTGAGGTGGTTGACTAATCATGTTCCATAAATATTGTTTCATGTTCATCACTTGAGAGGTGATAGTTGTTTGCATGATGTTCATTTGTTTTATGACTTGTGCAATAAGTTGAGCTGTATCAATAGGTAAATTGGTGTTTGTAAGAGGGGTATTAGTGTTTTTAGGAAGAGGATTGCTAGTGTTGGTAGGAGGAGGATTCTTTGTAGTGGAGGATTACCAACATTTGTGTTAGTTGTCTTAAGTGTGGTAGAATAAGAAGGAATCTTGGTAAAGCCACCATTCTTGTGAAGAGTATAAATAGTATTATCATAAAAAATTTTGAATAATTGGGAACCATCCAAATTATCAATTTGAGTGGTTTCAACGAAGTTACTTTGGGAATTGATAAGACTTGGTGATCTTGTAATGGGTGTAACAAGAGGATTGTGAACATTGGTTGTAAGGGTATTAGATTTGATAAGAGGATTCCCAACATTGGTAATGGGAAGAGGATTAGGATGAAGGACCTCAACTACACTGAATTGTGAAGTGGGTGGTTTTGGTTTAGGAGGAGAGGAAGGAATAAATTTGATAGTTTCATCTAAAGTAATGAAATAAGTGATGTTATTATATAAATCCTTGATTATGTAATGTTCTAGACTAAGGTAAGGTTGAAAATATGTCATCATGATGAAACAAGACTACATAACCACACAAGGAGAATAAAAAGTGATATAAACTAGTATAGGGTCGACTAGGTCAATCTTGTATAGCAAAGGACTTAAATAGGTCTACAAATAGTACAAGGTTGACTAGGGAAATCCTATATAGTGAATAGAGGATAGAAACAGTATAGGGTCAACTAGGTCAACCTAGTATAGTAGATAGGAAAGATGAGAAAGTTTGTAACAAATTATGAACTGAAACAAGATAATTTTTGTAGATAATCTAGAAAAGTAAGAACTAAAGGGAAAAAATAGTCAATTGCATCAATGTTGGCCAATCTAATTGAGGTACACAATACAAAAACTTGTAATAACACTAGCTAATGTAAGTTTTCACACACATAATTGAGTAAAGAGTAAGCAGTCAACTTGAAAAGTAAAGACCTAACTAATTGTTCAACCTAAGATTTTTATTATATTATTAAGAATATGATTTTAAATGTGATGGGAAGTTGGATATAAACAAGGAACTAAAAATCAAGCTAAGAATAGTTTTAAGTAGTTTGGGATGAAAGGGAATATAGTGGTAATGATATAGGCTTGGTATTAGGGCCTACCCCCTCACTTCACACACCATTGTGATAAGGGTGTCAAGTACTTAGCAATAATATACCATTAACTATGCTTTATACTTGACTAGAGTATCACGTCAGCTTCCCCTTTGGTGATGAAATTCAAGTAGGTTGGCCTTGGGTACACAAAAATTTAAAGTGGTTATTTAGATTATGTGATTTATTCATGTGTGCATAAAATAGAAATAGTGAAACTAAATGATTAATTAAAAATTCCTTAATTAAACTATGTGAGATATTCTAAGCATGCAAACAATAGGAAAAGAAATGTATGAGCTAATTACTAACAGATATAAGGTTAATTATAATTTTAAATAAGTTATAGTATTGACATTATATGCATAAAATATAATATAGCATTGATATGTTTGAACTTGTACTAAAACATTAAGGTCTAAAAATGAATTGGGTCGATAGGGTTGATCCAATTATTTTAGATAGCACACATAGAACTAGGTTAGTGTTATTGATATAGTTGACTGTGGAAGGATAATTTTAAAGACTATAAATTGTGAAAGGAAAGATAGAAAATAAAAAAATAAAGAGGTAGAAAGGAACCTTGGTAGATTAGAGATGAAATAAATAAATATTGTTGATGAAGAACCTTGAAGTATGTTGGCAAAACTTGTAAACTAGGTTGATCAGATTGATCAAGTAGTCCACAAACCTACTACAGAGTATTGAAAACATACAGGGTCTAATAGGTTGACCTAGTAGGCTAAACTAGATGTCTAAAAGGCTAGAAACCTATACTAGGTTAATTAGATTGGTCTAGTTCAATATTCCTAGAAACATACACATAGAAGTTAGAAAAACTAGGTCGATAGAGTTGATCCAATATGATAAAAATAATGACTAAAAGAATGAAAATAAGTGAAATAAATCCTACAAAAGTTAGTTTCATAGCAGGTTCAATAGAATATACGCAATCAAAAATGCATCATGTCTATAAATCAATCTTGGTTTGAAGAATATAGAGCATACCTACACTTTCGATTGGGGATACACTTTTTAAGAGGGAACATGAATAATATGGGGATCTGCTAAACCCAATTAGGGGATCACTTGTCACAACATATCATGCTAGGAAGGGTTCCAAAGCCTAAAGTCTAAAACAATTATACAAAAACTCTAATGGATTCATAAGGTTTAAAATATTCATTTATTCTAATAACAAGAAAGTAAATCTAATCTAGTATACACCAAATCTTGTGGCACAAAGTGGGGGTTAGAAGCAATAAAACAAATAACTAAATTGAAAATGTACTAGAATACATATACTCATGTCAATGTATACAAAATATTAATACATGGGAGAAGAATACAAATGAATTGTCTATCTACTCTTATAAAGGAGAAATAAATTTAGGAATACTTATCTTTGAAGATGAACCTACCAAGCCTCAATCTCTCCCTTGTCCAAGGTTCTTCATAACAGATTGTTGTGGTATGTAAGGATAATCAAGATAAATCAGGTCTAGGCTACCCAACCTATCTAAGCATACAAAATACTTCTCCACAAAATAATATTTATATCTCCAAAGAAAGTATGGAACCTTAATCTTTATTCCTCAAGTAGAATGGTCAATAAGTAGATGTTCATTTTCACTTATTCACTAATAATTATTCTCTTATGAAATGGTGGGAAATGAACTTGTATATATAGGTGTATCTTTCACTAAATCCTCCCAGGAATATTGGCTATAGATGGTCGACCTAGTGTGAGTTTGGGGATATTTCACTAGGTCTAAGTTAGGTCAATCGAAAGGCTAACAAGCCAAGAAAGTGAGCAATACCCATAAATTTTACTAGGTAAACCTAGTATAGCTGACTATCAAAAAGGATTTTACTGCAATAAAAGGAGTATTAAAAGAGGAAAATGAATAGAATGGGTAAGACTAAGAAGAATAATCTTAGGGTAAATGGTTTTAGGAGACACATGTGTATATGGAAACTAGAAAAAGGTACAATAATATTATGAAGAACAAATGGTTTTCCCACCCACTTCTTAGTGCACCCCTTAAGGAATAAACTTAGAGAGATTGAGACTCAAAAAGTTCTTGCAAGATACAAAGTGTCAGTAATCAATAAAAGTTTGAAACTATTATGTGTATGCACACAATATCACCTAAGAGAGTGTATCAATTAGGTTATTGTAAATATAATTCAACATAAAATATTTATATTGGTATAGGACTTTGGCTCATATTTTAATCAACTCATGATATGAACTAGGAGAGAGGTTGAGTAAGAGGTTTGAAGACAAGAGTGATCACTTGTAAATAGTTGAACAATAGACTACTATCTAAGGAGTTCCAAAATAATTCATGCAAGACTTCAATTATAGGTTTCAAAAGACATTGTATATAACCCAAATATTATGATACCCACTCCAAATTATGCATTCCTCTACTATCTTAAGGCATTGAATAGTGGCATAGCTATTATGATATAATCCATAAGAGGAAAGACATTATCAAAAGATTATGACCTTACCATCAAAGATTAAAATAGACTCATACAACCTAGAAATATATCCTTGAGGCCTTCCATGCCATTATTTTTTATATACAACTCCCTAATCCCACTCTTTCTCTAATTCCTACATTGACTGGTGATAAATTGTCTACTCTTAGTCATCCAAGTAAAAAATGTGATGAAGAGAGAGCATTAATTAATAACCTTATAAATTATATTACATTGATAAAGATGTATTAAAATCATTCCTTTATACATTATCAACATACATAACAATTCAAATAGTCATATCATCCCAATAGGCCACCTTTTTAAGGCAATTATCAAGGGCAAGGGTAAATTACCAATGTGAGACCATATAGTAAATACAATCCCAATGTCACCTCCACTTATAGATCCTAAGTACCTAATAAAAATCATTTGGAATAAGAGAATTATTGTCTTATAAATTATATCAACCTCATAATCATCCCCTAATCAAAGTGAAGTGTTTAATCAAGCTTGTATGACATAAAATGGAACCATTCTTTCTATGACATAAGCTGAAGTTTCAAATCAGGTTATGACCAATTGAGATCAAGTCCAATCAAATGCCACATTGTTAAATTGGAAAGAGGGAGATTTTTGTGAAATCAATCAATTGGTAGGTACACTTAAGGCTGGTTATACTCCTATTACAACTAAGATAAGGTCTAAAAGGAGGGAAATTAATGATGCTCAATAGATGGGTAAAAGTGCAGCGACTATGCCTTATATGTCTCAAGAAACAAGAGATGTTAATGAAGCTCATAAAAACAAATGAAATCAAATAATTAATAATGTCAAGGGTAATTTTATTCCTAAAACTATACAACCTCAAAATAGCATGACAACTCTTAGAGGATAGCCAAGAGTTAGTAGCTTTTGCATCAATATTGTAGACCAAATGAAGAAGGTGAATGTAAAAATTACTATGTGGGATACATTTTATCTTCCTATCTAAATAAAGATACTTATAGAGGAGTTTTCAAAGTTTAGCCTTGAAAAGACATTAACTAAAAGATAGAGTGTAGTTTTCAAAAATCATCCTACACATACTAATACGCAACCAAGCAAATATGGTAAGCCACATATTTTTATGTTTAAGAGATCATTGGATATTGAATATTACAAAATTTTATGATATATAGTGGGTTAATTATCTTTTTGATTCCCAAATAAATAGATGATATGTTAGGCCTAAATTATGAGCCTAATGCTAAAGGTGTATTATAATTATATGGTTCAACTACAAATACAATGGGTGTGATCAAAGGTTTGACCCTTACTCTTCATGATTGTCCTAATTTATCTATTGCTTAAGATGTGGTTGAAGTGTATTTCACACCATTATTTACTCTTTTCTTGTCAAGAGATTTGAACACCAAGATTGGAGTTTACTTATCATTTGATGGGTCATACATGGCTTTTAGAACTAGATATGGCACTAAGGTTACAATCATATATGAACCTATGTCTAATTTTCATATTGATCCATAAAAGAAAAACACTTAAAATTTAAATTTCAACATCATTGATGTGGAGGATCATCCTAATGATCAATAACCAATTCTTCCTCTTGAATACATATCAAATATTTTCGTTAGTGAGTGGTGGGTAGAAAATCATGAGTATGATCCATATATTTTTGTTGAATAAGCTATTCTTTATGTTTATTATTTGCATGAATAATTTACAACCATACCTTCTCTCTAATGCAAGTGAATATATTAATGGCTTATGGAAATTGTTCTTTGATGGCTCAATAATCAATAATGGAGTAGGGGTATGTATTATGCTAGTTTCTCCATCAAATGAAAGGTACTATTCTAAAATTAAATTATAGTTTAGTTTTAATTTTTATATATCTAATTATTAAGCTCTTATATAAGAGCTTCAATGGGAAAGAAATAAAAGAATGAAGCAAGTACAAGATTTAAATATAGTGAACTAGTTGTAAACTAAGTAAAAGGTAAGAGTGATACCAAAAGTCCATTATTGAAGTCCTAAAAGCATATATTATGATAAATTATTAAATATTTTGAGGTTTTCAACATATAATTAGTTTCAAGTGAAGAGAATCAACATGCTAATAGGTTAGATTTAGTTGGATGTCAATTTGACATCCTTATTGATGTCAATAACTCAAAAACATAGCCTCATATCATGGTGGTAGAAAGTCCATCAATGCTAGATAATGATATAAATTGGAAAGTGTTTTAGTGTGATAAACAAACAGCATGTTTCCTTCAATAGAATCTGAGTTTTATTGTAAAAACTAGTCCAAATTGCAGCACTGATATGGAGACTAAATTGTACAATTGAGATCTAATAAGCTTCCCAAAGGGTTGGTTACTCTTGATAACATATTTAATGAAAGTGATCAAATAAAAAGGGATAAAGTAATAATTTATACCAAAAAGTAAAATCATGTTAGGGTGGTTGTCTTCAAATACAATCTTCTTAATCTTAAAAGGTAAGTACTTTAGCTGATAGGTCTACATTTTTTGAGTTATGTATAGAATTTGTTGATGTCTTTACTTGGTAATATAGTGATCTTAATGGGTTTGATCCCACATTATCCCAAAACACTATTTAACTAGATATAAACTAAAATACTACAAGGCAAAGAAAAAGGCCAATTAATCCTAAAGTTGAGATGCTAATGAGAAAAGAGCTCACCAAGTTGATAGAATCAAGAATCATATTCCCTATTAAGCACTCTTCATGGGTTGCCAACTTAGCTCTTATGAGAAATAAAATTAGAGAGATCAAATTATGTGTGGATTTGAGATATTTAAATAGGGTTTCATTTAAGGATCATTACCCATTACCTTCTATGGATCATGTTCTTCAAGTGGTTGTAGGTTATTAATGTTTCTCTCTCTTAGATGGTTATTCAGGTTACAATGAAGTCTTGGTGAAAGAAGAAGATTAATATATGATATATTTTACTACTAAATGGGGCACATATGCCTATAAGTGAATGCCATTTTGGATATCTAATGTAGGGCCTATATTTCAAAGATCCATAGATATTGATTTCCAAGGTTTTATCAATCAAATCATGCTAATCTATCTTGTTGACATAATGGTTTTCTCAAAGAATGTTAGTGATCACTTATCTCATCTTAGATTGATTTTTAAAAGGTGTAGACAATATTTAATATATATAAGGCCTAATAATTTTTTTTTATAGTTAATGAGGGTAAGTTATTAGGCCATATTTTATCCAAGGATGGGATTTGTATAGATCCTAAAAGGGTGAGTGCCATACTGGATTTGTCTTTTCCCAAGCATTAGAAAGGTTTACAAAGTTTTCTTAGGAATATCAACTTTGTGATAAGGTTTATACCTAGTTTTGATAACCTTGTGAAGCCTATTACAAACATTTTGAAGAAGTACCAAGCCATTATTTAGACTAAATATGGAAAAAAACATTTTTGAGGCCATTAAGTAAGCCATTATACAAGCACCAACATTGATTAATTTTGCTTTCTCTAAGGATTTATTATTTTATGCATTTTCTAAATTTGTCACCATCTCATCCATGTTGATGTAACATAATAGTAAAGGTACCCAATAGCCCTTTCCCTTTTTTAGTCAAGGGATAAAAGAGTATGAATAAAGATACAACTTCATTGAGAAGCATGTAATGTAAATCAGAAGGATACTTGATAAGTTTAGGGATATTGTATCTAACAATAATATTAATGTCATAGTGACCCACCAAACCATAAGCAACTTCATTCTTAATAAGGATTTGAATGAAAATAGGGTTAGATGGATAACCAAAGTCATAGATTATGATGTGGAAATTAAGGATACTAAATTGTTAAGAGGAAGAGGGCTATGTGAACACTTGGTAGTAGACATTCAAGAAGAAAAATAGGCTATTTTGGAATTGTAAGATGATCCTAATATAGTTTCACCTTAACTCTCTCTATAATATGGACACAAGCTGTGGTAATATTCCTTGAAACATGTGATTATCCAATAGGTTTGGATAGAGTAAAGATAATATACTTTAGATTGCAATACATACCTTATATTATTGTGGATGGAGTTATTTTTAGAATATATCTTAATGGTATGTTGTTAATATGTATTTAAATTGATCAAATTGACAAGTTATTAGTAAAAATCCATGATGAAAAAATAGGAGGACACATTGCACCTAAGAGAATGACAACAAAACTGATCAGGGAAGGATACTATTGGACTATTTTGTGTAAGGAATCCTATGCATGGGTATGGAGGTATGAAAAGTGTTAATTTTTAATATTTAAATAAATTTTTATATCCATTTCTCTCAATCCTATTCAATTGGATCAACCATTCATGAAATGGGTTATTGATTTCATTGGCATGATAAATCCACACTCAAGTGGTGGCCATAAATGGGTGGTTATAGCCACTAATTATTTCACAAGGTGTGTGTAATCTATAACTATCAAGGAGGCTAGTGAGAATTAATTTATTAACTTATATGAAGGATTATTAAATATATTTGGAATTCCTTCAACAATAATTATGATAATGCTTTAGCATTTAGTGGTGCAATAACAATTGAGTCAGTTCTCAAGCATGTCATTTATCTAAGTTTTTATTCTAATTACTACCCTCAAGGGAATGGGATAGCTGAGTCCAATAATAATACCTTGATCATAATAAATAAGAAAATAATAGAAGACAATAAAATAGATTAGCACACTAAGTTTGGGATAACTCTATGGGTTGATAGGATCACCCCCAAGAAGGCTATTAGAAACTCACCTTACATGCTTTTCAAATTGTAAAGATTGATGGAGAAGAGTTGAGTATCCTAATTAATGGGATACATTTGAATCCATCCTATTAAAGTCATATTCGTTATTTTATACATATTATAATAGGTCTTTGTTTTCTATAAATTATTAGTGCACATGTTGCTTTTTTGCTTTTGGTTATTATCCTTCCTCCAAGTTTCTTGTGATACATGCTTTTGTGTTTGAGTTAGTTCAATTTCAATTTGTTTCAAGGTTGTTTTCAAGTCTAATTTCTAGTTTTTCATCAAGTCAAGTTGTATTCATTACCCCATATCCCAATGGATTATCAAGGTCGCTAGCATAAATGCACAACACATATGCAATCCCAATAGGTCACCAAAGATGTTAGCCAAAATTTGGCTACCATGAATAGGTGTCATTCAAAACTTTGATGAACTTTATTTTAATTTTGTTGATAGCCATTATGAATGTGTTGTATTGGTAATTAATGATCTATAATGATATTTAGTGTGTCTCCCTTGGAAAATTATAAGATCATTTAGGATGATCTAGTGATTAGTATGTTTAAGTCACTTTGTCTTGTCATCAAATGGTCATTCTTTGTAAGCCTTCTTTATGTGTTAGCATTGTTTAAGGAAATTTTGAAAAAGTTAAGGTTAAGTGTGAAGTGAAGTCAAAGAGACAAGGTGATCACCCTTATAAGAACAACCATGATTTAAATATGACTAGATTATCCAAGAAACAAAACTAGTAAGTTGATCACATTATTTTTCAATAAATTTGGAGAGTTTAAGGTAGTTTTGACAAAATTAAGGTATTCCATTACTTTAGTCTTATTGTAAACTTTAATGTTGAGATGACACATGATATGAAAGATAAAATATGAAATTTTTATCCTTGGATAGGGGTATTTCTATGTAATCTAACACATTCGTAATGACATCATATTATACATGTTTTTACACATCCTCTAAGTGTTTTAAACAACTACTTTTCAATGTTGGGACTTCATTGTAACTACTTATTTATCATTTTATAACATCCAATTGAAGATATATTAAAATATTTATAGGTAAATAGAGGTGGTAAACAAATTGACATATTGATCTACCTCTATACAAGTCAAGGGAAAATGAAGAGTCACTTAGTTCACCATCTCTTATAGTTCTAAAGGGTAGAATAGTTAGATTTTGAAGAAAGCAAGATTTTGGATGTCTTTTACAGAAGGTTTTTATTGATGTATAATTTATAAATTATTAAAAGGTACCCCATGGTATTTTTAAATCCAATTCCATGGAAAAAGTGGATCTACAAAGTCAAACAAGGTAAAATCCCACTCCATCTCTCCATCAAGTGTTTTGACAGCTCAAGATAGTCAGCCAATTTTCACATAGTACTCTGATGAGAGAGAAATTTGGAACCCACTATCTTATCCATATGAGTTTACTCTATTTATATTCCATATTATATAATTTTTTGTCTGGTTAGGATCCTTAACTTTATGAAAAATCATTAAGATCTTAAGGTGCATAAAAGGGACACAAAACCCTACCAAAGCTAGTTTTATTCTAATGTAGAGTTAAGAAGAGAAATGAATGCATGAGATTGATTTTTAAGGGTATATTGAATAATCCTTTATCCCTTTAATATTATTTTATTTCAATTTTCCTCATGTTCATGTTTGTTGTAGTGTCTAACAATCTTGATCTACTATTTTAAATAAAATAATAAAGTTTGATGGAGTTGTGAGGTTTTTGGGTGCATATAATGGATTAAATGAGATATTTAATAGTTTATAAATTAACATAAAAACCCCTAAAACCTATGTAGGCACCAATTTAGGCATGAAATTCAAAAAAGGTAGAAAACTATACATGCATAATTGGATAGTTAGGACTTGTAGCCATGGTGGAGATAATATTGATCAAATATGAGTGTGTTTTCAATATCAAAGATCCTTGAAGAAAAGAATAATTTAAAAAAAAACATTGAAAACCATTCTCAATAGGACATTCTAGGTGTAAATCCCTAGAAGTAAAATATTTTGATTCTATTTCAAGCCAAGGCAAATAGAGGTTGTGAACCTATAGGTTTAAAGACTAGTAGGTTAATATTGACACCGAATGGATGTAATTTAGACTGTATATGGTATTAATATTTCATAATATAGTTCCCTCTTTCCTTCTACAAAATATTCAAAATCTTAAAAACAATCTACCCAATCCAATAGTGAAAGAAAGGAGAAGGAGATCCAAGTGAATTCAAGCAATGCAATGTATAGAGTAGGAAGAATTATGATTATACATTAAATTAACACTCATAACACTTTATTGGACCTAAAAATAATTCTATAAATGTTAAATTAATGTTATTAAATCATCCTAAACACCTATAAACTCTTAGCTCTTAGCTCACATTGAATTCAAATTTACTATGTGAATTAGGATGGTTGTGTGAGCCTAAAAGTAAGGATGTGATGACCTCAAGTGAAATTTCAAAGTGATTATAGCACATTTTAAGTAATAAAATACCTCAAAAAAATGTTTATTAAATATCCATACTACCATAACTAGTCATTGATACTCAAAAGGACCAAACAAGGAGAAATCAATGTTTTGCCCTAAATGACTCCCTATAGGCCTATAAAAGACATTAGAACAAAAGAAAAACATTCATGATGGATGTTTTATGGTTTGATAAGATATAAAGAGGTAAAAATAAGAATTTTGGTAAGATGTTAAAAAGTAAAAAAAACACATCAAAGAAGCTTGTTTATCCCATGAGACTCAACTTGGCAAACTTATCACCAATAGACCTAAATGACCATGTACATGATTGCCTATATGATTATGCCATTTATGTGTTGGATATGAGGTCCATATATCACTTTATCTATGATAATAATAAATATAAAATTTTAAATAGTTTTATATGTTGTAATGAGGTGAAAAAATCAAAATATGCATTTCTAGATGTTGACAACTTGATAGAACTAAACACCACCTACATGCTTGTCACAGGAAAATGGATAAAGGGGCACATGTATGATGTGATGAAAATATTTAAAATTATATGAAGGTTATATAAAAACATGATACATATTATAAAAATAATTCATATCCACTAAAATTTTAATGTGAGAAGATTTCACCTCCAAACTTGCAGCCATGTTGCCCATAAACACCTACATGCCTATTTAGGTGAATTAAATAAAAGGGTGAGTGGTAATTTATAAAAATTAATTTTATTAGATTTAAAGAGATATATTAACTTTAATGATAAATTCTTTAAAAAAAATCATTTATTTTCAATGTGATTGAAGGTAGTGAAGGGTCATTAAGGCTATTTAGTCTAAAAGGCCTAAGTGATCACACACAAGTCTCTATGTGAAGATTGAATAAATATTGTATATTTTAAATTATTTTTTCAATTTATGATTATAAATATATGAGTGACATATTTAAATAAAACTCCATGAATTTTTAAATCAATGAAAATGAAATAAAATGTTGGAAACGACATTCTAGGGTCATTTTAGTGTGACTGGCTACAAACCCTTGTCCAAGGCTTAAGGAAAATTTTAGTAGATTGAAGAGTCAATTAATTTATATAACCATTTTTATACCTCATAAAACATGGAAAAAACCCTAATATAATGTTACAAATCTAAACCAATAAATTTGGTCTCTATTCTTGCCAAATAATCCTCTTCAAATGCATAATCATGTTTGTATGACTAAGAAGGTTAGTTTATAGTACATGTGAATTCACATGAGGATATGAATTGGATAATAAGAATATAATGGAAGTAATATGGGGGTTTACACTCAATATTATTGGCATTTTTTCTCTAGTTAGGTGCCTCTAAATTATGAAACATCCTTAAGAAGCTAGGTGTTCCTAAAACCCTTCTTAAACACTGAACATGACCCAATGAAGAAGATTATATCTCAAAACAAATAAAATATATAGAAATGAATATTTAAAAACTTATATGACCTATTTTACACTCTTAATCATTTAATTTATAAAAATTTTAGCACATCTAGGATACTATTATATGGAAAATGATTGAAAAGCTATTTTTAAAGCTTGTATGTAGGGTTTTGGGTTGGAAAAACTCTCCTAATAAATTAGAGAGAGTATTTTAGGAAAAATATAGATGATAATATAATATTAAGGTCATTTACAAAGTTTATAGATCCACATGATAGGATGTAAGTGACCAAGTAGGCCTTAATTAAGATGAATGACTAATATGACTTTAAAAAGAACATGTTGCAAGCCTATTTTCAAGTATGAAGGCATGAAAATGCCTTTTAATGAATTTTAATAATATTTATGGACCTAAATAGGTTTATCTACACTTCTCATGGTGATTGAAATAGCCTTTCATGTCTCAAGCTAAGTTTATGATGGACTATCTTACTATCTAACATAAGAGGCCTAGTTGTTAGCCTTATGAAGGTAAGTTGGGGTTTGAAGATATTCATAAATCCCATAAAAGGATTGTATAAATGTCTTTAATACCTCCTATAGTCATAAGCAAATCCTAAAAGTAGTCCTCAATGATATTTAATGCCTCTATGGCAAAGGAAGATCTCTAAGTGATACTCAAGGCTCCTTGACTTGATGTAAGAATTCTATAATGTAACCAAATATGGTGAAGAAATTTAGGACATAAAACTTGGATTTGATTAAGTGACCAATTCATAATAGAAAAAGGAATGGAATATGAATAATTTGAAAATCATTTTTAAATATCGAAGAAGAGGAAACATTCTGAGAGACCAAGGCTAGCATATAGGATCTTCAAGGATGCCATGTGTCATTTGAAGAGATTGTAACTATTCCAAGAAGAAAATAGGTAACTCCATAAGGAGTTATTATCAAGAGGGCATAAAAAATTCCAAGAAGACCTCATACACCACCCCTATGAAGAGTTACTCAAACACATGTCTTAGAAGCCTAAGAAGGAAAATGTAAACATTATTTGGAAGTTTGGTGTCACTCTTTATCTATTTTTTAACTAATATAATCATGATGTTCATCTCATGAATTTATCTTCTTATCCTATTCTTCTCCCTTATTTTAATTTTTCTGTAAATGAATCCTTGAGAGGCATTTAATTTATTCTCAATATGATTATGGCAAAGCCCTTCCATTTTTAAGACTTTTACTTCCCTTTGAAATTAATTCAAGTTGAGTTATACCATTTTCATCTTGAATACATTGATATCGAGTGAGTTGATGATGATTGCCTTGGATAGTGAGCATAATTCCATGAATTTGTCTTTCTATTTCATGTCTCTATGTAAGTTTTCCATCTACAAGTCATATGATGTGTAATACATGGTTTGTTGAGTTTAAGTGTTGAAACATCAATAGTGTCTAATCTTACACCTCTTGACTATTCAAATTATATATTTAAATAGACATAACCTTCATATCAAGACACTAGTGTGGTAAGAGTTATTCTAAAGTTGTGAAATCATATTGTAACTTGTCATTTCATGGTGCACATAATAACAAGTTGAAGACACTATATTTGTAGTATTGAATCCATGCTTGATTATTATTTTTAGCTCATTTATATCCCCTTTATTTTTAAATGTGATAAATATTTTATATGTTTTGGGTGAAGCATCAAGGAAGTTAGCCCAACCTAGAGGTTTAATCCACTTAGCAGGTCACCCATAACCTAGGATTTTCCCCATGCTATCATCTAGTTAGGAAGGATTTTATAACCTTCTTAGGGGTAAAAATTATATATATAAAAGTAATTCAAAAGTCAATGGTCCAAGGAGACCAAAAATAAGGGGCATGTTCAAATTTTGCACAATTAAAGGGACATGACTTATTTAAATGTCCACATAAGTAAAGATGACATATAAAATGTCCTAACAATAAAAAATGACATATAAAAATGTCAATGAAATCATACATAGGTATGGGGGCCATAATAAAAATATCATATTCAAATGCTCAAATAAGGAATACAATAGTGATACTATAAATAAGCAACTTTGGGAATTACATAGTGGCGATGGTGACCTCGTTGCTCTGATCTATGTTATCTTGGATTGTGATGAAAATGGAAGAAAGAGAGAAGGAAGGTGCATGTGGGAAGGAGGGTACAAAGGGGTAGAGCATAGGTCACAGCTACAGGGTAGCGTTGGGAGTGCAACAGTTAGCCCAGAGCCTGAGGAGTGCTGGAATGGTTATCCCCCCACTATTTCTAGGTCCAAGTGATGCTGAAGAGCCAACTACATGAGACTTCCCAAGGTCAATGGATGCCTAGAAAGATGCAAGGAGAGGCCCAAATTGGTCATACCTATGGACATGATTTCTTATGACATCAAATATTATACAAATCATTCTCTATATTGCAAGTTTTTAGGGCTCAAGACTTCATTCCAATTCTTGGAAGCATGGGCTCAGAGGACATGGGATCCCGAAGGAGAAATGGATATCACAATCTTAGCCAATAGTTATTTTATTGTCACTTTTACCTACTTGACTGACTGTAGTAGAGTCTTTGCTGGAGGTCCATACTTTCACAATCAAGTGGGGTTGTTTATCAAGCTGTGGCATGCTGGTTTTATACCTTCAGAGGAATTGCCAAACCATGTTCTAATGTGGGTTTGGCTACCTCGATTTTTGATGGAATGCTACCATGAAGATACCCTGCAATTGCTTGTGTCCCTCCTGGGAAGGCTAGTTGGTTCATCAATGTCAATCCTTGGGAAAAAGGTAATGACTTATGTCCACATTTGTGTTGAAATTGATCTTAGTAAGCTAATACCTGATGCTGTTGAAATGAGTGTGGGACCCTTTTCTTGGGTACAAAAATTGGATTATGAAACTCTTCCCTTTTATTGTCATCTTTACCATGCTTATGGTCACTTGTAATGATGGTGCCCTAAATCTAAAACCTCTGAATCTCAGCCTACTCAACCTGCTCATAATCCACCTAGAACTGACAAAGGGAAGGGTCTGATTCTAGGTGAGGCACCAAAAATTGATGGTTTTATCCTGGCTAAAGGGAGATATAGAAGTAGGGGTCACAAATGGTCTTTTAAGGAAAGATAAGAAGATGACTCACTTAACAAATTTGAAATTCTAGATGACCTTAACCAACAAGAGATGAACCTAGGGTTGATGATTTTGGATCAGCAGATTGAGGGCCCAACCCAGGAGAACAATGTCTCAATTGATTTAGTTGAATCACAGGATGTTGGGGATGGGCACATGGATATGGACCAACAGATGTTGATATCAGATGTTTTGACTTCCTCAGTTGTTCCCTCCAAAGTAGATGGGAATTTATCTTTAACATGGAAATTTAGAGAATTAGGTGCAGCAAGGAGTAGTAAATCTTCTCCTCACTTGGGAATTTTTTTAAAATACCTTAAGAAGGGTGGGGGGGAGAAATCGGTCAAGCTTGGTAGGAAAAAATACCTAGAAAAGATGAAACTAATGGGAGAGACTTTGGTGGAGTCGAGGTCAGTGAAGACTCTGGATGCTCACTTTCTAAATCCTTTGAAATGATTGTACTATCTTGGAATGTAAGGGGTTTGAATAGCAGCCCTAGACAAAATGATGTTCACAACTTGATTAGAAGTCAAAGACCTGATGTCCTTTTTTTGTAGGAGACTAAACTTTCAGTAGATGCTATGTCAAGATTAGTGCATAAGTTGTGGAGACAAGGGGACTGTCAATGCATTGGGGCTACCAGATCTTTAGGAGGATTAGCTTGCCTTTAAAACCCCCGCAAGATCAGCCTCATAGGATGGTTGTCCTCTAAGTTTTCCTTGACTATGATGGCTTCTAGATTTGAGATGGGGGAAGTCATTATTTTTTCCAATGTCTATGCCACTACTGACTGGCAAGGTAAACAATCCCTATGGGGCCACATTAGTTTTGTCTATAGCTTGGTTCCCCTCCAACCTTGGATTATGGCTATAGATTTTAATGCTATTCTAGATTTGACTGAAAAACATGATGGTATGACAAAGCTTGACCCCTCTACTTTGCTTATGCAAAATTACATTGAAGTTTTGAATTTAGTCAACATTCAACCCAACAACAGATAGTTTACTTGGAACAATCAGAGGATTGGCCAACATTTCATTACTGAGAGACTGGATCATTTTTTGGTTTCTAGCTACTGGGTTGGGAGTATGTGGTCTACAGGGTCCAAAATTTTAGACTGGAGAGGATCAGATCATTGGCCTATTAAGCTAAATAGTGTTTCAAAGTACCAGCCTCACTCTCCTTCCTTTAGATTCCAACTCATGTGGCTACAAGATCAGTCATTGTTTAAATGTGTGGCCAATTGGTGGAGGTGGGGCATGCCTACCCATGGTACGGTGATGTATATTTTTAATAAATCACTATAGTTTGTGAAGTATAAGATTAAATAGTGGAATCATCAAAGCTTTTGGAATATTTTTCATGCTAAGGCTGATGTGTAGGCTAAGCTTGATGGTATCATGAGAATAATTAGGGAGGAAGGATTGATTGAAATCTTACTTCAAGATGAAGCTCAGGCTGTGAAAGACTTGGAAGAATGCAAGCTATGGGAGGAAGTGTTTTGGAAGTAGAAAGCTCAGATAGAAGGGCTCTAAGAAGGTGACATAAATACTTCTTTTTTCTTTCAATTGTCCAAAGCTAGGAAGCACGACAACTCTATCTTGGTCCTGGTCAATGAAAGAGGTGAGCGGCTTAATTCCTTTCTTGCAATGTCAGAGGAGGTGGTGCAATATTTCTCTACTCTTTTTAGGGAAGATGCGAATGAGGAATTACCAGAAGAATCATAGGTTCTCTACTGCATTCTACCCCTAGTGCTGCATTAAATGAATGAGAATTTAATGAAGGATATCACACTTGGGGAGCTTGAGGCGACTATTTCATAGATGAAAAAGGGGAAAACAACTGGTCCTAATAGCTTCCCAGCTGAATTCTATCAAGAATTATGGGATATTATCAAATTGGATCTTTTAGCTATTGTTCAAGAATCTCAGTGGAATAAGCAAATGCTTAATGCTTCAAATGTGACTTATCTCACCCTCATATAAAAATGTGAAGGAGTTGATAGGCTAAGTCAGTTTCACCCTATATCTCTTTATAATGTTGTTTATAAAATCATATCTAAAATCATTGCAAAAAGGTTAAAAACCAAGCTAAGTGATGTGATTTCTAAAGAGCAGAGTGGTTTTGTGGAATATAGGAAAATTCTTGATGGTATTGTCATAGTGGTTGAGTCCATTCACTCCATGGCTAGCTCTAAGGATAAGGCAATATTTATTGAGCTGGATATGGCCAAGGATTTTAATAGGGTCATATGGTCATTCCTATGGAAGGTTCTCAAAGCTTTTGGTT
This sequence comes from Torreya grandis, assembly GCA_037957365.1. Lineage (NCBI taxonomy): Eukaryota > Viridiplantae > Streptophyta > Pinopsida > Cupressales > Taxaceae > Torreya > Torreya grandis. Next base: position 134,932 of record JARHVA010008638.1, read on the forward strand.
TTGTGGATTAATGGACCCAATGGGTCATGAGCTGCATTTCCTTAGTTTCCTTTTTTATGCTTATCAATGGGGAACATACATAGTTATTTGGTGCCTCTAGGGGGCTACAACAAGGAGATCCCTTATCTCTATATCTCTTTTTTCTTCTTGCTGAAGGCTTGGGGAGGATGATCAAAAGGGATAGAGAGAATGGGCATATTCAAGGTTGGTGATGGGGGGGTGAACCGTTGGCACAATCTCACTCGCAATTTGTTGATGACACTATTCTAATGGGCATGGCCACAATGAGTGAAACTGCCAATTTGTGTAGGGTGTTGGATGTTTATCTAATGGCCTCAGGCCAAAAGTTCAATGAATATAAGTCATCCATCTTCTTCTTTAATACATTGGCTCCTATACAGTAGTGAATTTCTTAGACTATGCATTTCTAGATTGGGACTCTCCCCTTGATTTATTTGGGTATTCCTATTATAGCTGGCCGTATACACAAAAAATCTTGGCACAATATTTTGGATAAATTTTAGGTGAAGGTGAATCATTAGACTCACAAGTGGCTTTCTTTTGCGGGCCATATTCAATTAATTCAATATGTGGTACAGGCTTTGCCCATTTATAGATGTATGCTTTAGGTTGCCTCGATGGGAATTGTTAAGGAATTTGACTCAGTTACTAGGAAATTTTTATGGGCTGGTACTTTGATGACCTCAAAATGGAGCTTAGTTAGATGGGAGATGGTCTGTAGCCCCAAACAACATGGGGGGCTTAGCCTAAGGTAGACAAACATAAATGGAGTTGCTTTGGTGGCTAAGCTTTATTGGCACTGGTGTAATGAGTAAGATAAGGTCTGGGATAGAATTCTCTCTTAGAAGTACTATTTTGAGGCCACTTAGAGTGATATCACTAGTTATCCACTCATTCGGTAAGGCTCAGCGATATAGAGGACTCTCAAAAAAGGGGCTGCTCTTATTAAGGAAGGCTTATTCTGGATTTATAAGTGGGGATACAAGGCTCTCTTTTGGACTAATTCTTTGGATGGTAACCCTCCCATTACTTCTTAGTTCCCTAATATATCAAACCTTTTCTAGAGATTCCTTGATGCTGGTTGGTCTTGAGTGAGTGACTTTAAATCATACATTTCCTACAGACAGTTAGAGGTGGCAAAATGGAAAGCATCTAAGGTTTGGCTAGTTGTTGGAATGTAGGAGGAGCATGATGAGCTACTGAACCTCCTTTCTAGATGCTGATGTAGCTCCCTCCAGGAGGAAGATGAGCTTGCTTGGTCTCCCAATCCTAAAGGAAATTACATAGTTGCTTCTGGATATCAGGGTTTATTATTTTAGAGATTGGGCAGGGAAGAAGTGCAATGGTGGAGACAGGTTTGGAATAAATTCTCATGGCCAAAATGTAACTGCTTTGTTTTTTGGCTTGGAACAAGTGCTTGACCCGGGACAATCTCCAAAAAAGAGGCTTCCAAGGCCCGTCCATTTGTGTTATGTACAGAGCGGCTAAGGAGGATTTTGCTGACCTATTTTTTCATTGCTCCTTTGCTTTGCAACTCTAGCATTATTGGTGGGACATATGGCAACACCCCTGTCTCCATGTTTCATCCTTGGTCAATTTTTGGAGTGGCGTGGGAAAACCCCCCTCAAGGATAGCTTTTCTACAAGAATGTTTGGTTAGGGGGGGCCATCTTTTTGCTGTGGCAGCTTTGGTTGGAGAGAAATAGGCAGATATTTCAGAATGAGAGGATTATGGTGTAAAAAGTATGGAAGAAAGTCATAGGGATGATTTAGGAGACTGTGTAGGCCAAGAGTGAGGTCTGTCTCCCTTTATCCAAATAGGATGTTGAGGTGGTGGCAAGCCTAGGAATCTAGCAATTTACAAGTAATTTGGCTTGTGTCAGGAGAGGTTGACAGGGCAAAGAGAAGATTTATAGGGATGGTTAGTGGTAGTACCCTCCCAATGGGTTTCTCAAGATCAATATAGACGGCTCTTCTAGGGGAAATCCTGGCCTTGTGGGTATTGGTGGCATAGGTAGAGACTCTGACAGTATGGTGATTTTTCTCTTTGTGGTCCATGAGGGGACACAAACCAACAACATGGTGGAAGGCCAAGCTATTCTCTATGCTCTTGAGAAGTCTCAGGCATTGGGCTGGCATAAGATCATTTGCGAATCATATTCTCAAGTTGTGATCAACCTGCTTGTTAAAAGGAAAGTGTTGGATGTCAATTGGCAATTGGCTAGGATTGTGCAGCAAATTTTGAGGATTAACTTGCTCATGGATACAATTAGGTTTGTTCATATTCCCTGTGAATGGAATAGAGTAATGAATTGTTTGGAAAAATGGGTGTCCTAGCATTTATATGGTGGTAATTCTGAGGATTGGGAGTCTCTCTCCCCAAAGCTTTACTTTAATCTGGAATGTATTTTGGAGGAAGATAGGAAGGCTCATATCAACATATAAGTGGGTTCATCCCTAGTTTTTCTACACTTGTTATTTTCCTTTGGGGATTTTGGTCCCCTATTCTTCTTGTAATGCTCTTGTTCTTTTATTAATATATTTTTACCCTTTTTATTTAAAAAAAAGGAATACAGTAGCAAGGCAAGACACTCAAGGATGTGCATAAAGTAAATTATAAGCAACTGGCATAAACATGCCATAAATCAATGTATTAGGAAAATAATGTCATGTTTAAATCATATCAAGTACCATGTGTAAGATATAATCATAGATAAATTCTTGTGTAAGTACACATATAAGATCAAACATCATAATATAGAGTGATCATCGATCCATATAACATTTATATATCAAGATCAAGGAAGTGGATTCCCCCAATGTCCATGTGACATGAGTAGAGGGAAAGCCCAACATCTGAAATAGGAATATATCATGTATTTGAATATTCTTGTATCACACTCAAGTATAAGTGTGACACACATTTGTGTATGTAGAAGTAACTACATATTCCATCCATCAACATGGAACTAACACATAGATTCCAAGGAGGTAATAGAATATGTAGGTGTGAAAATATTTTTGGAATTTTTTATTTTTTTTATTTTTTTGGTATTTTGGAATATTTGAAGATACTAATCTATTATCTCATAGAATAAATGGTCATAGGTATCTTCCATACTTGGTGATTGAAAACCTTAAGTTGGATCTTTTAAGTTATTTGCATCACAACTATATAGGTTTAAAACGTACAAAGCATGTTCCTCCTTGCATTTTACATGTGTAAATATGAAGTAATTCTATCATATTTTGACTTTGTGAGAAAATTAAATACCTTTATGATTTTGATCAATGTTTTCTTCCATTTGGTATAGCCAAAAATTTCCCAGTGTAAGTGCATATGGAAATGTGGTAGGTCCCAAACTCATGTTTGTACTAATTTAGGACCAAAATAATTTGGTGTTGTTATGTTTCCTAAGGATTCTTTCTGAATGACCTTATTTTACAAGTCTTTTAGACCAAAACATGGCTAATAAAAATTCTTTATATGGAAAGTGGGTTTTGTTTATGTAGGATCAATATGGTTATGCATAAAATAAACACCACCCATATGTAATGTAGTTATAAAATATTATTGGTGTAGATTCTTTTTGATTTTTTTTAAAACTTAATTGATTTAGAGGATCATCAATTGTAATTTTTTAGTCATTAATAAGATTTCAGATCTTGTGATTTAAGATAAAACATTGGTTTGTAGGATGTTTGGGTCTCTACTGATACTGAAAATAAAAATTTACATTATGCCCTTTGGGTAGAGGTTGAATCATATAAACCTAGATGAGATGAGTAAGATATATAAGCTAACACTATAGTGATGATGGGGGTAATGAATTTTGGGATTCAGGTAAACATGAGAACTTTTTCTTCAATATATTGAATAAAATAGTCTGGTTAGATTCGTGTACTAGTGTATCAATTTGGGATTTATATTTAGATTTTTATAATTTATAATAATTTATTTGTTGGATCATTGCATAATGTTTGAATATATTATGATGTGTAAAGGTATCCATGATGACAATTTTAAACATGAACGAACTCTATACATTTCATGTATCCAAGGTCATCCCTATAAAATGTTACAATTTAAATAATTGTCATAACTTGGCACAAAGTGGAAAATGTAGTGGACCCACACTAATATTCATTATAAGTTGAATAATTGGAGGGATACGTGAATTTTCAAACCTTTTTATGTGCATAATTGTGTTTTGAATAAGGTTTTATTCAATACCCATGGTAGTTATGAATTTCATACTAAAAATATTTAGGCCTGATCCATTATCAATGAGAACTCTTTTTATACCTTTTCCTTATTATTTCACTTGTATAAAAAAAGGGAAATTTTTGTCAAAAATATCTCTAGTGGTAAATCTATTGGATCAAAGGTGATGAGATTTTTATTGTCCTTCAAATCTTTCATAATATCCAAAAATAAGAAGGTTCATTATTAATTGAAACTTATGTCTTATACAATGCCTCATATAACATATCCTTATAGACATTAGATTGATTTAGGACCTCAAAGATTTAAATTTTTGCATGTGTATGTAATATCCCCTGTTTCCTTTGAAATTTGAAACAAAATATTATTGAATTGCCTTTCTGTATTTTACCCTTTTTGATATTTTTTATGAATAAAGATATGATTTTGCAAATAAATTCAAATAAATAAACCACAATAGAATCTCTTATTTATTTGCCCAGATGATTACAATAGATGTCCTCTATCATGCATATAAAAGAATAGTGAAATACGGTATTAAGACCCTGAGTATTCCACAAACTGGGAATAAAACTTAGATCTGGTACGTCTCAGCCTGTTGTGTCAAAAACACAGTCGCCGATGTCAGTTATACTATCACTGTCAGTTTCTTGGTGTTGATAACCTACTGACATTGGTATGGGGTCAGCCGATGTCAGCCGCTGTCGGTCTCTACCTACCAAAGTTGGTCTCTGTGCTTGCCGATGTCAGTTCCTGTGTCCCCTATGGCACTATTCGGCCTGTGGTAGAATGGTACAAAATTGTATGAATCGGTGTGAATTTCATACAAAAGCAAGATAATATGTTGCGGTCTGTATTCTAGACACTTGATCTCAAGATATACGGCTCTAATATAGAAGATCTTTATCTGTGTAATATCTGAATCAAAACCCTGAATCAAAAACTTAATAAAATAAATCCTTCTAAATACCTGTGATAACTTCTGTGTGAAGTTATCTCTCAACCTGGCAAAAAATCAACTGATATTTCACACCCTCTAAATCACACACACTAAAGAGGGCACGTTCTTTAATGCAGATAGAATACTGGAACCCTTGGCTCAATCTTCTCAAGAAAATCCTTAGCAAAATTTGTCTTCAAACAATAATCATTCATAATTCAACTCTCTCCTCATGAGAAACCCTTATACCCTCAAAAAAGTGTGCTTGCCCTAATTAGGGTTTCTTAAATTAGAATTAGGGTTTTAAAATTAGACCAAATAATTAATATTTAATTAAATTAATCAAATATTAATAGGGTTTTAAAATTAGACCAAATAATTAATATTTGATTAAATGAATCAAATATTAATATCTCCCTCAATACATGTCAGATCCTCGAACCATCTAAAGCTGGTGAATCAGGGAGTGATTCTACACATGATCATGCCATAATAGGGATGGTCTGTTGAGTGCCAATATTCCCTATATAATAGAAGCTCAAACAAATGTGTCTGAAAGAGCCTAAATGATAAGCCAACTGGACAAATTCTGCTAATTGAAGCCAAGCCAAGCTCCACCATGACCCTCTATCCATCCTATCAACCTACAAGGGTTGCATAATAGGCTAACCATCAACTCTAAACATGTCAACTAAAAAGGGGACATGACAATCTACCCCTCCTGAAATTGCTTGCCCTCAAGCAATCACTGAATGATAAACCAATCAATCTACCTGGATCCCAAATGTAGTCATGATCTACCCCACTATCAATCAACACAATCTCCATGCCATGTCCATCACAACTCTCATCTAATGGCGTCACATCATCCCAAGTACCAAGAGAATGATCCCAACATCCAATCCATAAATGGAAGTCAATTGGCAACTCAAGTAAACTCCTCACCTCAATAATATCTGAATCAGGGATGTGAATGCTAGACATACTCATATCATCATCAACCTGTGACCTGACTATAACAGAAAGCTGAGTCCCTACCACATGTGCTAACTCCTAAACTGAACTCACTTCAAGACAAAGCTCATCCACCTGTCTCTTTTTTGTTGGTGCCAATGTGCACTCGGCAGTGCACTCTCCCATATCGTGTGGTATGAGTCTCTCCATCTGATAAAAAAACATATTCTTGATGTTTCTGCCCCGTATAGCCTTAAGGATATGTGTCTTCCCACCAAAATCAAAATGAACCTCCATGTCCTTAAGACGAAAAGTGACTTCCTCAAGGGAATGAAGCCACTTCATAACCCAAGACTAAGTCTATGTCCCCCATGTTCACCACAAAATAATTAGCGTTGAACTCATAGTTATTCAATTGCAATGGGAGGTGTCTAATCATCTACTCACACCTAAGAGTGTGACCATCAACCACCTTAACTCTAATGCCCACAAAATCTTTGGTAGTGAGTCCACGCTTCTCCACAAATCTAACATATATAAAATTATGTGTGGCTCCTGTATCAAGAAGGGTGGTGACCTTCTGTCCTACCAAGACTCCATAGAGTCTGAATGAATCATCTGACTGAATGCTGGATAGGCGTGCCTCCTATATGTGTAGCTCTAAATCTGCCTTAGGCTCTGAAGCCTCTGCCTCTAACTCCCCAAAACTATCCTAAAGTTTGGAATCTTCTAATTTTGAATCCTCATAATACGACCACATCACATGATTTGCCTTGCCCTTAGGCCTCAAAGGGCAATCGTGATGGATATCATATGGACCTTTGCAGTAGAAGCAAAGCTTTTTCTTACGTAGATCGTTAAGAGCCTCTTGATCTAAAGGTGGTGCTGTTGGGTTGGCCTTTGAATCATTCTTAACACCTGATTTATCTTTGTTGAAATCTAATCCCTCTCTATCTCTATTGGAGCACTTATGGTCCCTGGATGATGAAGTACCTCTGGAGTTAAATCTACTGGATGGGGCTGCCATCTCCATGCTATGCACCTTCTTCATAGCTACCTATAATGAAGGAGGATCAAAGCCTTTGATCCATCCCCTCAATGGCTTTGTCAATCCCTCCATGAAGAGTACTACAAGTCTCCTCTCTGAAATGTCAGGAACCATAACTGATAACTTTTGGAAGTCACCAATGTAAGACTCTAGACTACCACTCTGGCACAACTGAGCCAACTCCCTGAAATAGGATTCTGGATCCTTCCTGTCAAAATGCTCCACCAGCCTATCCATAAACTCTTGATAAGATGTGATCTGATCATGATGGAGTGTCACCATCTCGTGGTGCCACCAATCATGAGCTACTCCCTCAAGATGTAGTGTCGCATACTTGATAGCATCTCTCTCAGCCATCAGATGCAATGTGAGAAAAGTGTCTAGCTTATTAATCCAGGCCTGTGCTGTGACCTTACCACTACCATCAAACATCGCTAGTGTGAGCCTACTCGTATCATGCTTCAGATCATTATTTTGATGTCTAGGTCTCCAATCCTATCACCCTCAGTTATGCTCTCACCTCTGTGTGATGAACCGGTCAAAACTAATCCTCTCTCTGACCTCAGGTGACAATAACTCCCACTCCTCATTCACCACCATAAGTGTGTCAGCAAATAGGGGATCTCCTACTACCTCCTCTGCTAGAGCCTCTAGTTCCTCCTAAACAAACATAGGCCATGTAGGCCTATCAGCTGTCCTAAAATGAGTTAGCTATGGTCTCTGATTAATAGTAGCACTTATGTTATCTACTTGTTCCCCAATCTATCTAACAGGTGGGTTTATCCTCTCTACCATAGTAGTGAGTGCCTGTATTGCTTGATTCATCTATTTTTGGCCTGTAACCATAACTCAGAAGAATTCTCTGGTGTCCTCATCATCATTATGCCTGTGGCACCTGTGTGGGCTACCCTCATGCCTGTCACTCATGGTGATCGGCTATTGTTCTAAAACCTAATCACCGTTGAGCAAAGCTCTACTGTGTGTGAAATACCTGTGTGGTCCCAACTCTTATGGCTGCATAAGATTGTCAAACCCTTAGGATGGTAGGATTTAGCTTTGATACCATTGTAATATCCCCTATTTCCTTTGAAATTTGAAACAAAATATTATTGAATTGCCTTTCTGTATTTTACCCTTTTTGATATTTTTTATGAATAAAGATATGATTTTGGAAATAAATTGAAATAAATAAACCACAATAGAATCTCTTATTTATTCACCTAGATGATTACAATAGACGTCCTCTGTCATGCATATAAAAGAATAGTGAAATATGGTCTTAAGAACCTGAGTATTCTACAAACTGGGAATAAAACCTGGATTTGGTATGTCTCAGCCTACTATGTCAAAAACACAATCACCGACGTCAATTATACTGCCACCATCAGTTTCTTGGTGTTGATAACCTACCAACGTTAGTATGGGGTTGGCTGATGTTGGTTGCTATCAGTCTCTACCTACCGATGTTGGTCTCTGTGCTTGTCAATGTCAGTTCCTGTGTCCCCTACAGCACTGTCTGGCTCATGGCAGAATGGTACAGAATTGTACAGATCGATGTGAATTCTGTACAAAAGCAAGATAATATGTTGTGGCCTATATTCTGGACACCTAATCTCAAGATATATGGCTCTAATATAGAAGATCTTTATCTATGTAATATCTGAATCAAAACCCTGAATCAAAAACTTAATAAAATAAATCCTTGTAAATACCTGTGATAACTTTTGTGTGAAGTTATCTCTCAACCTGGAAATAAATCACCTGATATCTCACAATCTCTGAATCACACACACTGAAGAGGGCATGTTCTTCAATGCAGATAGAATACTGGAACCCTTGGCTCAGTCTTCTCAAGAAAATCCTTAGCAAAATTTGTCTTCAAACAATAATCATTCATAATTCAACTCTCTCCCCATGAGAAACCCTTATACCCTCAAAAAAGTGTGCTTGCCCTAATTAGATTTTCTTAAATTAGAATAAGGGTTTCTTAAATTAGAATTAGGGTTTTAAAATTAGACCAAATAATTAATATTTAATTAAATTAATCAAATATTAATAGGGTTTTAAAATTAGACCAAATAATTAATATTTGATTAAATCAATCAAATATTAATATCTCCCTCAATACTTGTCAGATCCTTGAACCGTCTGAAGTTGGTGAACCAGGGAGTGATTCCGCCCATGATCATGCCATAACAGGGATGGTCCGTTGAGTGCCAATATTCCCTATATAATAGGAGACAAATGTGTCCAAAAGATCCTAAATGATAAGCCAACTGGACAAATTCTGCTAATCAAAGCCAAGCTAAGCTCCACCATGACCCTCTATCCATCCTATCAGCCTACAAGGGTTGCATAATAGGCTAACCATCAACTCTAAACATGCCAACTAAAAAGGGGACATGACAATGTATTACTCAATTTGTCAATATTGTCACATCCCTTATATTTTATTAGTAGATTAGGTTTAGGAGGAATCTATTGTATATTAATAGGTGGAATAATTAGTTGAGAGAATGCATGTTGGCATCTAGATACTAGATTTATAATATTTTAAAAGGAATTTTAAAGAGATCAGTGTTATTTCTACTTTAAAATTGTCTTATTGTAAACATTAGAACAAGGAGGATGCAAAAACACATGTTTTGAAGTTCTTATAGATTGAATGACTCAAACCGAGAAATTAATTAAAAAATCATAAATTTTTTAAGGTATTGGAACATTAAATATTTTATAGGTATGTTCATGGCAAACATGATTGTAAAATTATAGCAATCAGTAATGAGGAACAAAAAAATTAAAAACCCCATGTTCAAAGATAGGGTTCACTAAATGGTTAACCCTATATTGGATAAGGGGTATTATCCTATCCTTTATAGTATAAGGGTTTATAGTATTGAAATGATAATGCATAAGTCTAATAATCAGATCTACGATAGACCAATTGGGTGCTAAACTCAGATAAAAGCATACACTCAATTTATTTTGTTGAGTATAGGATAAATATAGAAAGTATAACTAAGTTATACATGTAAATGATATATAAGTAATATAAATAATTGGTTTTAATGTTGACATTGTGATGGATCTAGAAAAAGTTTAAAATACTTTGGAAGATGATTTTAGAATAATTATCAAATTCTAGATCTAATGCTTTTGGCACTCTAGACACTAATGTTATCTTGGGATGATTGCATCAATGGTAATGTTTGAGTTTGATGCAAGTGTCCTATATATAATACTTGATGAAAAGAGATGCATCCACCTAGATGCATCAGGATGATTGCATCAATTCTATTGTTTGGTTTTGATGTAAGTGTGCTATACAAAATACTTAATGAAAAGAGATGCATCTATGTAGATGCTTATGGGTTTGACTTCACCTTCACTTTGGTTCATTTAGATGCAGTTCATGGATTGTTTCCCCTCATGAAATTGTAAAAACCTAGTTTTTCATCATATGGTGACCTTGGGGAAAAATGGGTTAGTGGGCACATGGTGTAAAATTGACCTTAAAAAACCCACTATCCCAGGATGCTTCCTATATAACCAATAATCTAGAAGAGGGTTTTAGACTTATTTAGTTCTCCCTTATGTGTTGAATTGTGTGTGAATCATGAAATATTGTGTAAATCAAGTACAATAGTGACATCTTGTAACTTGTCAAATAAGGATCTTGGGCTACTTATTTAGTGCTTTAGACATGTAGATATGTTTTACCTATAATAGGTATGGAAATAGGGAAGCTTTATTTAATGAATGCTTGATAGAGTGCTTTTGATAATTTTGTTTAGTCTCTTTGGTATTTTGCTAGGTGGGGAATGAATGAGGGTTGATATTGTATTTATATCAATCCCTTTGAAGTAATAACTCACATTAAATAACTTAGGTTGACCACTAGGATATGTTTTATTTAAAAATTAGATGAATTTCAGCATTAGAAATTTTCACCATGTTAGGACACTAATGTTAATGTTAGTGTCTATATTGGACGTTAGTGTCTAGTGAGCATGAAAGTAGGTATCATTTAAAAACTTGTATTGATGGAAGATAAGTACATTTTAAGGATTCTAGACAAGATAAAATACCTATTTCATTAACATAAGATAGGTCAGACTAAGATTTATAGGCTAAGGGACATATGATATAGTAGATAAGAGACTTGTTAAAGTGAAAAAGGTCTAAAATTGAGAGGAATAACCAAGTTCTAATTTTTACAAGTGCACAAGACTAAGGAAATATATAATCCATAAATATAATTTACAAAATGTATTATAAAAAAATATGAGGTGTTAAAATGGGTAATAAAAGAGTTATAAGATCAAAACAACATCATAAAGGAAAAGCAGAATATGATCTTTGTTAACCTAGATGAGATTCATTGAGATTTATTCTAAGAATATATAATTACCTTGAAAAATATGGAGGAAGTAAAACATAAATTCAAGAAGGTAATGAGATAATAATTATTCAAATAAATCTATTGTAGTAAAACTTCCATATCTGTAATCAGTGAGATCCATGTCTCCATTAAACAAATGAGTAACCAATTGACTGAACTAGTGGAGATTCCAAATGTAATGTTACTAGTTTTTAAGAGATGGATTACATTGTTAAAGTATATATTAGTAAAAAATGGCATAATTATAATGCAATAGTAAATAATTTTATAAATTTCAAGATTTCCCAACATAAAGAATAAGCTAAAATTTCTTTGACTACACTAGGTTTATCAATTCTAGACACAACACCAAATAAAACTCCCTAGTAGAGTTTGAGAACTTTATTTTTTATTTTAATTTAGTTTATATTTTAGGAAATTTATAAATATATTTTTTTAAAGTTGAGAATTATAAAATATGGAATGAGACAAAAAATAAAATTCTAAGAGTTGTTTTTAATATGAAGGGTCAGCCCATTCCCTCTTGTTATAAATATAATAAATGGATATTATAAAAGGTATTTTTGATGTCTACAATTTACGAATATTAAATACGAAGGAATAAAATTTGTGTTCATTCTTTTATCCATGAAAAAAGGAAATACCTAAACTTTGTGTCTCATTTTCCTTAATGGGTATGTATTTTTCTTGTGTTTATACATAACTCATCATTCCAAGAACCAATTGTATTTTATATCCTAAATTAACTTATTCTATTTTAGTTTTATCATCATGTGGTTGATTAAAATCTGTATTTTCTTTTTCTCCTGTGGCTACCCACCTTCCCACATTCCCCATTTTCATTTTCTACTTGAATGTCTCCACCCTAATTTAACTTCTAAATATTGTAGATAGTATAGGTTAGTTTTTATTGATCCCAATAAAGGAACCTCATCTTATAATAGAGGATAAAATTTTAATCTCATATACTATTGTGAAATTCAAATATGTAATAATGTGCCAAGTATTTCACGAACATGTTTTCATGCCCATCATGGGGCACATTATGTACTTTTTGTGTAACCCAAAATATTTTAGTTATAGTCATTTCTATGACTATCCATGGAAATAAAAATGTAGCTATCTAACCAAACCATGATTGGAAACAAGATTTACAAGTAATCATTTCTTGTAATTTATGTTAGTTTACCTAGGAAAATAGGGTGTATAATCCCCATTTTGAAAGATATGACACCATATTAGATGAAGAATAACAATGTACTAATTATTCTCAAAGAATCATTTCAATCATTATTAAAGTAATAGTGATCATATGTTCTTGATATTTTTCATCATCCTAGCTTATAAAAGGTATGTAGTCCATCATGAAAAAATGAATTTTTAGTTCAATCCTTAGTTTTCAAGAATGATTCTGTTTCAAAATTCCTACTAAATGGATAAACAAGGTATAACCTATAAATAGAAATTTATCACTACCAAAGATATTTATTCTAGGAGTAATACTTTTTAGAATAAGGCTATTTATGTACCATGGGGTGGACATATAGGCTTATTGGCTTTGAATGATGAAATTCATGAACTACCAAAAGGTTCAAGAAAGAATGTCCCCAAGTTTATTGAGGATGGTAGACAACACCCTAAATGTATTATCCTTGGTGTCAAACATGATTATATGTCATTTGGGTTATTCATGGAGACCTTGGCTAAAAGAGCCATATAATGGTTTCACCAATTTCCCACTGCTTCCATTTACATTAGAAAATAATAAGGTATTAATTTTAAAAAAGGTTTAAACCTAATAAATATGAAAACTCACTATTATCATAATTGTCTCAAACCAAGGAAGACTCTCATGAACCTATGGTGGATTTCATAGCCTAATTCAATAAGCTAGGACATATAATTCCATCTATTACAATGCCTACAATGGAAAATAAAAAATGTTTCATTTTGAATGCACAAGTGTCTGAGGTAAGCTTCTTCCTATGAAGGAATAACCCTACAAAATTGGTAGCTACTCAAACCAAATAAACATAAATCCAATAAGACATGATCATGGATGGGAAAATGAATAAGAATCTATCAAAAGTAAAGAGCACAATTCAGCAAAACCTTTTATTTAAATATTAGAAAATGATATATTGGATTTAAATAAGTAAATTCCCTAATCACATAATACTCCATATAAGGATGTACCTAGGATACCTTTTGATCTATATCATTGTAATGTTCATCCTAGACTACCTTATTCAAATCCTTAACTTACTATTGAAGCAACTCCTGATGTCATTCATTACACATGCATTTAATTTTTCCAATGACCACAATGGTTAAAACTAACCATAAATGGATAGAATGATACAACTCTACACTATTGAAGAACCACCTTAATAAGGTGTTTTAGATACCTTTGATCCTAAAATTTAGTAATCTAATGGTAAATCCACTATGGTTTATATTGAATATGAACCTAAAGGTGTGATTATGATGAAAGTGTTGAGGATATGAATGTCCATTGATATGTTGTATTCACCTGAGTTCAAAATGAGAGGATGAAATATTATGAGAAGAATAAAGAATATGATAAGAAAAAGGCAAAAGAGGCCCCTAATGTTGTACTTGTTCCTAAATTTATTCTTAGTAAAGGCACTCCTTTTTTGAATTTATTGAAAGATAAAATAACCATAAAGGTATATTAAATTGAAATCTCCTCATGTATCTACCAATGAAGAACCTACAAATTCTTCCTTTGATATAATGGACCATATGAATAGGACTAAGGTTCAGATTTATCAAATTGAATATCTTATGAACAACCTTGAATAGATGGATAAAATGGTCATGTTTATAAAAAGAGGAAGTTCTAACACACCTCCTCAAGGAACACATATCAATATGGTTGATTTTGATTTGAAAAATAATGTAATCATTACTACTTTGAGAAATGAAAGGCATGAACCTTTCTATGTGTCTCTATTAATTGGTAGATTTAGGTTGAACAATTGTATAATTGGTTCTAGAGATTCAAATAATGTCATGCCAACCAAATTTCCACATCCTAGGGATTGAATTATACTAAAATGTTTCATCATTATTTTAACATTGAATTAAAGTAAGTTCTATTAATTGCACTAATAAAGAATTCACAAGTGTCTCTAGCTAAGTTTCCCTAAAATAGAGTAAAAATGACCATAATGGTGGTAGAGATTGTTCATATCTATGGAATTATTTATAGTATGTTATTCTATATAGTCCTTATAGAGGAAATCTAATTATACTAGATGAAAACTATGATTCCTATGAAAAAAGCTAATGATAAAATACTCCCAAAGCTGAAAGCCAAACTCTAGGTGTATAATTCAAATGACCTATGAGTAGACATCTCATATGAATAAATATGTCATGTCACTTATACAATGATGGATAAAAAATATCTATAACTTCCTACAATATTTGAAGGTGACTCCAATGATATATAGACTTTATAATTCGATGTAATTTGCTTGGTGAATAGTTTAGGTGTTGACATATTATTTATTTATCCATAAAAAAATTGTTTCCTTTCTCTTACAAACTACAATTTCAATGAACAAATAATACTATTGAGTGTGAAGCACTACTAATAGGATTGTAGGTAGAATAAGATAAGGGCATATAGCACATTAAAGTAGAAAGTGATGTAGAATTGATAGTAAAGTAGGTACGATGCAAATATCAGGTAACAAATGATAGGATCAAACATTAAAAAAGGGGTCTAGGACAATATCTAAGCCTTTCAATCTTTCTCTATAAATTTAGTCCCAATAGTATAAAATTAAATAGCTAATGTCCTAATTGTATATGATTCCTCTTACAAAAATTTACAAGGACCAATATGTCATTGAAATGGTATATCACCCTAGTGTGCTAGATAAATATGAGCATTGGAAATTATTCAATGATGATTAATATATCATCAATTTATTGGAATATAAGGATAATTTTAGGAATCTATACTTTGATGGAAACTCTGCTACCTACAATGAATATCTTGCTCTATAAGAAAAAAAAGAATAACTTTTAAAACACTAGACATAAAAGATGATCAACTTGGTGAAAATATCATATAGTTGAAAGGGAATAAGATTACAAAAGGTTTTATTTAATTGGAGGAGATGTTTGACAAGCATGAAAGGTATATTAAGAAAAATATTCAAGGAAATCCTAGAGGATATTTTTAATATGATAAGGTAAATAGTGGCATGAAAGGAAAACCAAGGTATTTCAATATCATTAAATGTTATTCTAAATAAGAGTGTATAATATTAATTTACCTTTTAAAACTAGATAAACATATATTCACTTGGTACTACCCTAAGCTAAAGGCTTAGAGACCAAAGAGCATTAATAGAGCATTTCATTAAAACCTAGTATCAACCCATTCAGGCACTATAATAAAAAAATTTGGTAATATCTATAAAGAGATAAATAATATGTTAGAGACAATGATTATATTTACTATTAAACATTAAAATTGGGTAGCCAACATCATACCAATTTGAAATAAGAATGGGTAAGTCAAGATCTATGTTAATTTTCACAATCTCAGCCAAGCTTCACATAAGTAAAATTACCCCTTGCCATTCATGGAATAAATATACATGACATCACATGATATAAAATGGTGTCTATGTTATATTTCTTGTTTGGATATAATTAGGTCAAACTAACTATAGAAGATCAATTCAAAATGACTTTCACCACCCCATGGGGAATGCTTGCCTATAAAAGGATGCCTTTTAGCCTCACTAACATGGGGATAACATTTCAAAGGGTGATGGATTTGGATTTTAGTGATATGAATAATAAAATAATCATGATTTATTTATATGACCTCATAATCTTTTGAAAGAAAAGAGAAGATCACTTTGATCATCTAAAAGGGGTCTTTGAAAGGTGTCACACTATTGGATATATTTGAATCCATAGAATTATATATTTAAAGTGACTAAAATTAAAATATTCAGTCATTTATTTTCTAAAGAAGGTACCAAGATCAATAAATAAAGAGTAAAATCCATCCAATATTTATCCCTACCAACCAAAAAACCTAACACACCCATTTTTTGGTAAAGTCAATTTCCTCATAAGGTTTGTTCAAAAATTTTATAAAATAACTAGGCATATTGTACATATGATGATTCGAAACTCATTAAAATGGAATGAAAATGGGAAAATAACATTTAGTGAGATCAAAAAAGTAACTGATAAAGCATTAGTATTGATTTGCCTAGATATTTAGAAGGAATTCATTGTATATTGATATTCCTCTTAATACACCTTGTCTACTATTTTGGTGTAGAAAAATGAAGAGGGGATAGAAACCCCTATTACCTTAATAAGATGTAGATTTAAATACCTTGATCATAAGTATATTTGTATAAAAACATGTATCCATTGTGGTCAAAGTGGTAAAACATTTCAAAAATTATATCCTAAATTCTCATATTGTTATAATGGTCCCAAATTTAATGGTAAAAAAAATCCTTATCCAACAAGAGCTTGAATTAAAAAGAGGTGGTTAGATTTATAAAGTTTAAGAATATGACTTGGACATCAAAAACAATAAGGTGGTAAGAGCATAAGGCTTGTGCCACTTGATCATCAAAGGTGCCAATTATCAAAGAGAAGAGAAACAAGAGTTACCATTGGTGTTATTCATTTATTTTTTAAAGAATGGTATTATAATATCTCATACTTACTCTCATATGGAGAATTACCAACCCATTTGAATTCATAGTAAGGACAAACTCTCAAGCTAAAGGCAATTATATACGTGATTTGGGATAATACGCTATTCAATAAGTCTTTAGATGGTACCTTCCTGAGGTGTGTAAAAAAAATAGAAGAAGATCCTAGAGGTATTTCATGATAATGATTGTGGTGGAAATTTAACATTTTTAATCATATCATTTAAAATACTACAAGATCATTACTATTTTTCCAAACTATTCAAAAATGCATAAGAATGGGTTTTTAAATGCAAATCTTTCCAATATTATGTTGGTTATCATAATCTCCTGGCATTCCCTCTCTAACCTATGGTCATCAAGGAAGCATTCTAATAGTGGGGATTAATATTCATCAAGACTCTAAACCCTCACTCTAGTGTTGGACACACCCATGTCTTGACAACCACTAATTACTTCATGAAGTGGGTATAATCCATTCTAGTGAAATACACAACTTTTGGAGTCATTTGTAACTTCATAAAGGAAAACAAATTGGACAAATTTGGTGTAAATTAGGATATTGTCATGGAAAATGATTATATATTTTCCTCTACACAATTAATTTGTTTTTTGTTATGTATATGATATATTTTTTATAAATTCACCATACCACTATCCCCAAGGGAATGGTTAGGTAGAATATAGTATTAAACAAATAACTACCATCATCTATAAGTTGGTTGATGAAAATTAGAGGAGTTGGCATAAGAAGTTATATAATGCATTATGGGTTAATAAATCACCCTGAAGAGATTAATAAAAATGTCTTCATTTTATTTAACCTATGGAAGAGATTCCATTACCCTTGTTTATTTGGAGTTACTTTCTTTGAAGCTAGTATAATCCATTGAAGATGAAGATTTTAAAGATGCTACAAAGAAGAGAGTCATGCACATGGAAAAAATGGAAAATCAATGAATCATAGTAATTGATATAATTATAGCTCATTAAGAAAAGGTCAAAGAATTATCTAATCAAAAGGCTTGACAATGTGTTTTTCAAATAGGTGACCTAGTCTTAATCTTTGACAAACAGAGATAACAAAGAAGAATTCATGGGAAATTTGACTACATATTAATGGTACCATCCAAAATTTATCATTTATATTGTGAAAAAACTTCATATTTAATCATACAAATATGGTACTCACCTCTCACTACCATACAATGGGTATATCTAAAATTTTATAAAGAGTGAGGGTAGGGTATCACCTACCATTTCCCTTCAGTTATGTGTTTTCTTATTTTAATTTTCCTTTTATTTAATTTTGAATAAATTTTACAATGGATAAGGTAATGACACATGAAACCCTAAGATTATGGAATTTTAATCTATACTTTTATGTAGATTCACATCCCTAGCCTAAGAAAGTTGTTCCTAAAATTATCAATAATAATTTTGGTCATGATTTGAAAAATCATCTTGAACTTCATGTTGATTAAGTATGAAGTCAATATTTTTGAAAATTGGTATAAAAATACAAATTTAGCTAATTATGAAAATAAATGAAGAACCCATTAAAATCATTTATTCACATCTCACATAATGTGAAGGCCTAGTATCATAAACTTTTGGTCATTTGGGAATCATAGAGTCATTATATGCATCACACATTACCAAACATCCCATGTTCATCTTTCATAATTGGATGTGATCATATGGCTGGCCCTCAAACACATGAGGATGTATGGATGCATTTGTACGAGTAGACCCACCTAAACACTAACATGTAGTGGAGTCATCATGGCCTAAATTCTACCTCCATAGATGTGAGGACACATAAATGAGTATGCATGAACATACACACCTACATGCCTGTGCATTGGTGGAGATGTCACAAATAGCTCGTTATCCCTCCCAAGCATGTGCAACCCCCTTAGGCTAGTTATTATGTGTCAAGCCATCTAGGGGCCTATAAGGAATAATTTGGGATTCATTTTATTCATTTCTCTTCATGTATTTCGATATTAGGTTGAATATTTTGTACCATATTCTCTCTCTATTTGTGAATCCCTATTCATTTCTTCAAAAAAAACTCTTAGTAACCTTTTAGTTGGTTACCCTATTCATAGAACTCTATTTGGAGATTATTTCACCAATTTCAAGAGCTTGCCATAAGACTACTGATCCTCACTAAATTTAACCAATAAAATATTTACTACACACAAATCCACTTAATCTCATTTCTCTTGGATGTGAAACCACTTTCATGTACCTAGAACATGTTATGATGAAGTTTTAAGTATATGAGGTATGACCCATTACTAGTATTAGATAGAGAAATCCTTAAGATCATTGATTAATAAATTGTAAATTTGGACTTAAATTAATTTCACTATAGGATGAAATTAAAAAAATTGAATCACATTGAGCACTCACCTTGTAGAGAGTTTTCTTCCTCATGTTGTATGTTTCCCAACCTTAGTCCAATTTTATGATCTAGTGTTTGCTTGCATGAAACACTATGACCCATCAACCCAAGAAATCAAAAATAGTAGTGGGATTCATATGTCCAAGGTTGATGGTATAAAATGGGTATGATAATGATAATTATAGCTCCTATAGACATCTATAGCATGAACATTGTCAAAGGACACAAATACTAGGACAAAGATACAAACAAGTGCTTGAATGTTATGACTAACTCATGGTTGAAGAATAAAAGAGAAATAATATCTATATCTCCTAAGAATTTATACAAACTATATTTTAAATAAGAGATATTAGATATGATTACTATCCTAAATCAATTAGTAAGAAATGAAGACACCAAGAGTTTACACCCATGGATGTTCATGCTAATGAGAATCATATATTATGACAAAAAAATTATTGATTGGGGAGAAAACATAAATGATTCCTTACACATTCAATTTCTAAATGTATAATGAATAAAATAATTTTTCATGACCTATTACCTTGTGTATTCCTTGGCATCTTAGATGATTTATCTAGTACCTTCATAGCATGGGATCATCATTGTAGTCACTCAATCCTATAAGTGATTTCCCAAGTTAACTTTGGGAGAAAGCAATAAAAACTTTAAAAGGGTGAATGATGCACTCACAATGATGGTATTACAATCACTTATTGAAGATTGGGGAAGAAGAATTTTAGATGAAGTAGCCATATTGATTAAAATATGGAATTTATTATCTTCATTATTATAAATTGACCTAAATGAGTTTTAGTAGTTTTGAAGGCTATCCATTGAGGCTCCCAAGACTAGTAAATCAAAATATCATATTGATAGAGATATATAGACAACTGGGTGCAATACATAAATGATGCATTGATATACATGTCAAGGGTTTCTCATTCCCCATTTATTTAGGTCACTTCACATGTAAAATAATAGTAAATGATAAGGACATTGAATCAACCATCTCCTAATTCACTCTTTGATCATGTGTTATTAGAGATTCTATGGACACAAATAGATATGTAAAAATATTTTTTGTTATTATTTTAACCTATGAAAATCCACCTCACTTAGAGGACTAATGGGAGGATTTTTCAGAATAATATGAATTGGTTTGGAGAGATTGGATATGAAATACTGTGGATTAGATAAAAGCCTTCACAAAAGAATGCGTCTTTGATGACATGACTAAATGCATTGTCCCAAAATAGATACTTAGGGTTGTATTTGATCCCTTAACTATAATATATTAGTAATAAATATAACTATAATATGTGTGTGGGTGAACCCAAATAATTTGAGCTATAAATAAGAAGTGTTTCAATAAGAAGCTAGCCAAAATGAATGGAGTAACAAACTCTATAAAGGGAAAGGATTCAACTCCTCCCAAGTAGGTTCCTGCACCAACTATAAATAATAGTAGAACTATCTTGGCAACTGAAAAATTAAGATCTTCAAGTTATAAATATTGTAATGATGAAGATCTTGAGTAAGGTAAATAGATAATAAAAACCTATGAAGAAAGTCCTAAAATTGACATGAATAAGCTAACAATTAAAATTGTAATGTTGTAGTCATATCATGCTCCCTTTGATTATCCCTCTCTTCTTATAACCAATACAAAAAAACATGAAACTTAAAAATAAGTTGATGTGGCCTTCCCTTCATTTCTTTTAGTCTTTCCTAGTGTTCCTCCTCTCCCCAAATCTACTCATCCAATGCATCCCAGACCTCTTCCAATTGAAACTCAAATGACTCATTTCAGTACTATTTCATTCCAATGGATGAAACTAATGCTTAATAAAGGAAAGAGGGTGGTTGAATTAAATCTTCATAATTTTGACATCGTGGCTAATATCCTCAAGGATCCTCCTCCCAAGAAGGAAAAAACTAATTCTATATTGGCGTCAAACCCTTATGGTACATAATTTGTTGAAATTATATAACCCAATATGGATAAGGATGTCATAGATATGATCATGAGTGATGATACTCTCAATATAATATCACTTAGAGAGACAAATAGGGAGAGTGACATTCAGAACTTGTGTAAGAAAAAGGAAGGGATAATCAAAAGATCAAAATAAGATGAGCTCACCTAAGAGAAACTTCAAAAATAGATAAAGTAATTGGCAGAGTAATTACAATACATTCTCAATCTAATTGGCACCACATAACACTTGATATTTATTCTCCTACTCAACTGCTATCCATAAGCAAGGAAACCATCACTGCCTTCAACAAATACAATTCATATGGACATATATTGGATGATTGAGTGGATAAAGTGATGATAAGTGGGATGGAATACATCAAGGAGGTGATGAAATTTTCACATAAATTAACAAAGAGGTCGTTTACATAAATCAAAAGATCAAGGATCACACAAGTGATCTAAATATTTTGGAGAATGTAAAATAATGTGTTAATGAAATTACTAAAGTATATATAGATGTAATGGTCAAAGTTGGAATCTTAAAGAAACTAGAAGATCAACCATCATGTAAATGGTATGATTAGATTCTCCAAAAACCTAAGGTGATAAAATGAGAAATAATAGAGTTAAAAAAGTGGAATTGTATTCCAAAGGAAAATTAGAATAGGATATCTTGTAACCTAGATGAGATTCATTATGATCTATTCCAAGAAGATAAAATTACCTTTCATATTGTGGATGAAGTAAAGTAGAAATTTAAGAATGTTATAAAATAAAATATTGTTAAATAAATCTCTTTAAATATAGCTTCCATATATATAATCATTGAGATCCAGGTCTCAATTGAATAAATTAATAACTAATTGAATGAACTGGTAGAGATTTCAAATGCAATGTTACTAGTTTTTGAGAGATGGATTACACAGTGTAAGCACATAGTAGTCTTGAAAGGGAGTGATGTTATTGAATAATTAAATAATATTATAAAATCTAATATTTCCCAAGATAAATAATTCAACTACACCAAGTTATTCAATACCAACCACAATACGGAAGAAGACTCCCTTGTAGAGTCTTTAATTGTTTTCTATTTTCATCTAATTTCTATTTTAGTAAATTCATAGTTTCCTTTTTGTAAAGTTGAAAATTGTAAAGGATATAATAGGATGAGAAATATAATGATAAGATTAATTTTGAATAAGAAGGGTCATCCCATTCCCTCTTGTTATAAATGTAAAAAATGACTATTATAAAGGGTATTTTTGTTGTCCACAATTTTTGAACCTTGAAGAGGAAGAAGTAAAATTTGTGTTAATTTTTTTTCCATGAATGGAGGAAATACCTAAACTTTGTGTCTCATTTTCCTTAATAGGTATGTATTTTTCTTGTGTTTATGCATAACTCATCATTCCAAGCACCAATTACATTTTGTATCCTAAAGTAACTTATTCTATTGTAGTTTTCTCATAACATGTTTGGATAAAATATGTGTTTGCTTGTTCTCCCATGGCTAGTCACCTTCGCACTTTCCCCATTTTCCTTTTATAGTTTAGTTTCTCCACCCACCATTAAACTTGTAAATATTGTACATATTATAGGTTAGTATTTATTTCTTTCTATAAATGGAACCTCCCTCATGATAGAGGAGATACTTTTCATCTCCTATACTATTATGAAATTCATATTTGTCAAAACATACCAAATATTTCACCAACACATTTTAATTTTTTTGAGCCTTAGCTTCCTTTGTAGGAGTGCCTAACTCAAGGACATTGTTTTTGATAAGATCTTGCATTATTTTTTTGATCTTGAAACATATGTTAGTATAATGAACATCACATTTATGGTAATAAAAATATTCATTTTATCAAAATATTTACCTTGAGGTTTACTCATTTGAAGCTTTAGTCATGTAGTTAGAATAATAATATTTCACTAAAGTAAAAAATTTAGTAAGCTATTGTTGATGTGTGTTTTCTGCACACCAAATATTATTATAGGAAGGTCCCTAAAATTTTAGGATCGATGAAAATTTCAATCCAAGGGGTGAGTTACAGTTATAGATTTTATAGATAACCATATGGTAGAATAGAGGTGATCATAATGAATATTTACCTGAGATGGTTTGGATATGATTGATGTATAACTCTAAATATATTTGAGGTGGATAGATAAATCTAAAATAAGGTGAACTTGATTAAAGAGAGTTAAAAAAAGTGAAAGTTAGGGAAAAAATAAACTTATCTATGATTAAAATAGAGATTAAAATCTTTGAACCTAGATAACTACCCTCGGCTAAGCATGTGTCATGAACCAATGTTTGTCATGGGTTAGTTGTAAGCACAAAACATAAAAAAATATTAATCCTAAGGAAATAATTGATGATAACTCACTAATTACAATATTTTTTTTAATTAGTAATGGATTGATATGCATATCCGATGTCACTAACAAGTTGTAATTATGATCTATAACTAAAAAAATTATTGATACTAATTGAATGTTCAATATAATCCCTAAAAATAAAACACATACATCATCTATTATAGGTTTGTGGACTTAATAGAAATTATTCACTAAAAACATAGAAAATTGGAAAAAACAACACATTCTTACTAACTTAGAACAATTGTATAACTTTATTTGCTTGCATTTATTACAAAATATTTACAATGAGTAAAATACATGTACATATAAATTTGAATGGGTCACCTCATATTCAAAGTTTTTCTAATTTTACAAGTTATAAAATTATATTGAGTCTTAATTTGGAATGTAGACTCTACACGATGTATAATATTTTATAAATAAAAGATTCTTAATTAAACTCTATAGTTCATATATACATGTATATAAATAATCCTATCAAATTAGACTTAGTGATCACTTTACTAAGTTTGAGTTGAATTGGTAGTTGGAAATGCACTTGATTTGGACTAGACAATAGTGGGAAATAGTTGACTATAAGTACTAGAAATAGAGGATGCGAACATGTATCACTTTGTAGATGGTATTTGCATGCCCATTATTACTAGAGCACTTGAAGATGTTATTGGAGTTTCCAATATAGTTGGTCCTAATTAAGCCTACAAAGGAGGTGTAGTAAATATAAGTTTGAAGAATATAGGCCATGTGGGAGTAAAAGTATAGTATACCTAGGAGAAGGGGATGTAGTTTCACAACTTTAGGTATTTAAAATTTATAATTGGTAGTTTGAATAAGAATACAAAATTTACCATAAATTTCTTGTGAACCACTATGGAAGCCTTGAAGGAAATAATTAAATTTTCTTATTATGCTAATTTATCCTTGAAAAAAATTATCAATTGCATAATTTGGTCACTAATTTCAAAAATTATAATTTCAACTTCAGCCTTGAAATTATTGGCAATAATATGGATCAAATTATTAAAAATGTCATGATTATTAACTACCCAATTGGTGTACATATGTGATTAATGTCTATATACCTAAGTATATTGATGGCCTTATGCTCTTGGATCTTCATTTATTCAATTAACTCCCACATATATTTATGACACTCCATTATGTGGGCCCTTTTATTATTTTCACATAATTATGTGTCAAACTAATTATTGGGAGCTACATTAGACAAAAATGATGATATGAATTTTGTCTCAATTCCTTGATAATGAAGTAAAACCTAGGATATAGGATCTATGTTGACTCATAAAATCCTACCATAATTTCCCATTATGGTAGTGAGTTTATCTTTAACTGTCATATAGAACACACAATGATATACATGGCCTTAATAGAACTCTACATGTTATTTAATATATCTTTTGGGGGATCTATTTTTATTTGTTCCTTAAATAGTTTTTTGGTTCATTTCAATCCATGTAATTATTTTTTGGACTCCTCTAGTGGCAT
Source organism: Torreya grandis (assembly GCA_037957365.1). Lineage (NCBI taxonomy): Eukaryota > Viridiplantae > Streptophyta > Pinopsida > Cupressales > Taxaceae > Torreya > Torreya grandis. Next base: position 160,544 of record JARHVA010008638.1, read on the forward strand.
CAAGGATAGAGATATGGTCATCTTCGATCTCATCTTCCTCTCTAAGTCTAGCCTTTCTCTTTTTTGTTAGTGATAATATCTCTTCTTCTCTATAAACTTAGTTGGTTTCCATATTATTGTTACTATTATCCTCATCACTCTTTTTAGTTTGTAATATGTCTCATAAAATTATATAATGAGCTTGAGATACTTAGTGACAACTAAGTATTGTCTAGCTAATAATTATGCTTGCAGTTTTTAAATCCATATTAGATTAACTAGCAAGTACTGAGAAGAGGTCTGATTGGAAGAATAAATGATAATAAGTGAAGTGATTTATGGTGTAAGAATGAGGATTTAATGATCTAATGAAGGGTAGAACTAGGATATGTGGATGGTGAATGGAAATTTGGAATAACCATATTATATTTGGACATCTTGGTTTTTGGAGGAGTCTTGAGAACATAACTACTGAGGTAAAAAAACTCATAAACTAAGACCATTCTTGACTTTATCTATACACCTTGTTTTATTAGTAACCCCAATAGGGTAGAAAGGTTTTCTTGTAGAGTAATTATGGAAATAATTGATTGAGATGCTAGAATTTCAAAATGTGGGCTAGTTAATGTAGTTAATAAGTTAGGTATACAAAAATAGGCTATGTAATAAAAACATGTGTTCATCATTGTAAAAATTATGCAATAGGTGTATAACTGATAATCATAGGGTCAATAGTTGATGTTTAAACTAGATTGACCAAATATTAAAAAATTAAGTACTTACAAGAGAAGGGACACTAGAAACACTCATGAAGTCTAACAAAGTGGTGGAAATTAGGGGGATGATTGGAGAAATAGATTCAATGGATAAAATATGGGAGGAGGTTACCTATGTTAATTATTATGATGGGTACATGATATGGACAATTGAAGTGTTAACTACTGTACCATTTTAATCCATAAAAAGGTGTCCATAGAAGGAGCTTGGTATAACTTCCCAATTTACACTTGTTTTGTACTTTGAGTGTGAGGACGACTAGGCCCTAAAATATGAAGGAATCCCTATGGAAGAGCCTTTTGATAAATATCAAATGTAGATTATCTTTCTTGATCATATCTATAGATATCCATTAAATCCACTTATTTATCACATTCATCTAAATTCTCTTTTGATAAATATTCCTCCACATAATCATATTTTGTGTCAGATTAAGGAATACTTGATGATACACCTGAATAAGGAGATGGTATTTATTATTACTATGTGACCATAGTGGATTTATAAAAAATAGGATAAGACCTTATTAAATAAGTTTCCATAGAATGGATAACTAAGATAGGTATATTGTGTACTAGTGTGGGAGAAAGTTAATAACTAACCACTAGAGCATGAGGTGGTGGAGTTATGGCAACTATCAGTGTGAAAGCAAATGTGAATTTTAGTATTAATGGTGTACATGTGTCCAAATTATGATTCCTTACATCTTTTAACTTTAGAACATTCCAAAGGATCCTTAATTTAAACTATTTATTAGTTTCTTCCTCTATTTCCTCCTCTGCCTTTGGTTGCTTAATTTGCTCACTTGATTTTTTTCTTGATCTATTATGATTACATCCTCCCTTGTAATGGAGGGATAATATTATATCATCTAATAAATCCTTTTGAAAATTTTAATATTCATCATTCTTATATAAAATTTTGAATCATCTTTAGGATTAAAAAAAATCAAATCACACTCATATTCATGACATCTATAATTTTCATTAAAACATGTTTGTATGCTACATGATTACCCTCCTAGGGTCCCAAAATCTAAATTTAGTTAGTGTAAACTAAAAATAACCTCTGTGCCTTGATGGTTTTTCCACTTGTTCCCAATTTTTGAATTGCTACCTCCTAATATTGAAGGGTATCTTTTGATACTTGGCCATTCTAACCATTCTCAAAATGCCATCCACACTATTTGATAGTGGATATG
>JARHVA010008638.1:167500-257500 GCA_037957365.1 Torreya grandis
GGCATTGCTTTGTTACCAACCAAATATCCATATCCTCGACATAGATACCCTTGATTCCACTCTAAAAATGCTATAATAACAACCAAACATATATAAAAATTATATAAGTTACTTAAATAACCATCCTTTCATGAATTTTTTGTAAAAATTGGAAGGGTTGGGAACCACCATTTGTTGGGTATATAGGAATATAACTTATTGTAAAGAAGATATCTTGCTCGTATATATTTTATCTCAATTTTTATTAAAAACCAAACAAGTTTTAAGTATGTAAATGTGTGATGGATCTTTTGAAATGATAATTATTTATAAAATTTAAATGAAAATATCAAAGTAACCTCCAAAAATTGGATTAATTTATTTACTTTGAATAAAAATTTCCATCTAGTCATGATATGTACCTTAATTCTAGGACCCAAGCTCATCATTAATAAGTGCATGAATATCTTATGGAATAAATTTCCGTAATATGTTTACAAGTGACCAAAATGGCCTTATTAAAACATACCACTAACAGGAAGGAAATCTAATATATGAAAGTAGGGAATCTAATAAAAAACTCAAGAAATATAATCTAGGAAAGCAGGGATTCTAATTTAGTAAATCAAGGTATCTAATCTATAAAAGTGAGAAAACTAATTTAGGAAAGCATTGAATCCAATCTAGAAAAAAACAAAATATAATAATCTATAAAATTAATAAATATAATTTACTCCTACTAAATCATAAATCATAGTCATTTTGAGATGCTCCCAATTGAAGTAGCCATGAACTAATGTTTCAAGAATTCTCTATTAAATAGAAAAGTTAGGTCATTATCTTTGAGGTGTTTCAAATAAAGAGTGTTGTTAACAAATAAATATGATATGGTCTAGTCCATAATGGAGTGAACTTATCTTGTTGTCCTTTCTTCTCATATGATTTATCACATAGAAGGAATAAGTATAAAATCCTAAAGACTTTGATCTTTGATATTTTTTCAATCCATCTTTTGATAATGTCCTGATACTTACTAAAATTTTACAAAGCTTATGTTTTTTCTTCCTCCACTACTAGATCATAAATCACAGTCATTCTGAGATGCTCCCAATTGAATTAGCCATGAACTAATGTTTCAAGAATTGTCTATTAAATAGAAAATTTAGGCCATTACCTTTGAGGTATTTCAAACAAAAGTGTTGTTACCAAATAAATATGATATGGTTCAGTCCATAATGGAGTGAACTTATCATGATGTCCTTTATTTTCATATGATTTATCACATAGAAGGAATAAGTATAAAATCCTAAAGACTTTGATCTTTGATATTTTTTCAAACCATCTTTTGATAATGTCCTGATACTTACTAAAATTTTACAAAGCTTATGTTTTCTCTTCCTCCACTTGAACAATGTCCAACAACCTAGACTAAATCTTTTCATCATCTCCCATCTACTCTTACATAAAATGCTATGTTGGAAACTTGAAAGCAATGGTGAAAATATGTTATTATCCATATACAGATAAGAAAGGTGAAGTTTTTAGAGATTTTTTATGTCTAGTTCTATTTTCCCATAATGCATACTTCAAAAATATATTCATTCTCCTAGTTTTATCTCTACATACTTATTTTTTGCATAAAAACATTATTGGTAGATTAAACAACTCCATTTATTTATGGGTAATAATTTTAAGAAAACTTACCATTAATATGATTATTATAATCCCATTCAGTAAATTTTATAGATTGAAAATATAGACCATTATCATAAAGTAAAAAAAATGGTGCTCTAAACCTGGTCAAATATTTTTCATCAATAAATTTAATTACATCTTGTGCCTTGGAATTCTTTGTAGCAACTACTTCAGTCCATCTCATGTAATAGTTTATATCTATTAGCAATAACTTGTGTTAAACTAATGAATTGGGATTAATTTCTACTATGAAATCTAGACCCCATTATGTATAATGGCATCCTTCAATCATAAGTTTTAGAGACATGGCTAGATGTATTTATATTTTCTAAAATACTTGGCACTAGTGACAATTCTTAACATGATTGTGTGCATCCTTGATAATATTCGGCTAGTAATATCCCATCATTAGAATTTTATGAGTTGTAACATTTATTGAGGGATGTTCACTTCCTATATTTTGATGAAATGTGTCAAAGATATCTTTAACTTTTTCTTTAGAAACATACCTTAAATATATGATTTTATAATTCCTTTGATAAAAAATTCCATTTTTAATCATATAGTGTGTTGATTTGAGCCCAAGTTCTCTCTTTTATTGTATATTTAGTTCAAAATGGGATGTACCTATGATTAGGTAGTAGATGATCTAAGTATACCAATCACACTAGATATTTGAGACTAGTTGACTTCAATAATGTTAAATACATGGATCAGTCTATGTGATTCACTGAATGATGTCATATCCTCATACAAAAATGGTGGGTTATTTCAAATTTTAAATATTTTAATTTATCCATCCATTTGAATCTTTTATTACCTATCTCATTCTATCTATGCATGAGTTTGACAATTAGGTTTGGCATAATGGTGTATGTCTTGTTTTGCAACATATAGTGTATAAATTTGTTTACTACTTCAGCTATAGTATAAATATATTTGTCAATAATAGAATGTTTAAACTCCATGTGTTTTAGGTTAATACTCATGACAGTGATAGGATGTTCATTTCTTCAGCATTTTGAGTTAACATCACTACTCTTATGTGTTCTAATGCGAATGACTACATGAAGAAATCATTAGTTAAATATAGGATAACTGAAAATGGAGCTTAGGCAATGGATCTCTTGATATCTTGAAATGAGTTATTAGGTTTAGACATCCATTATAATTTTTCATCCTATTTTAACATAGCATTGAATAGTGTTATAATTTATGTAAATCTTGAAAGGAATTTTTGAACAAAATTTATCGTACCATTATAGTGAAATTGGTTGTCCATATTTCATTGCCCCATTTTAACATTTTCCCATCATTTTTCCTTGTATCCTATTTTTTGTATTATTTCACAATAGTCCATAGCCTAATGGACAAGATAACTTATTTGATTAGACCACATGGATTATATTTCAGATTTCATGTGGTGGACTTGATGGGAAACTTATTAACTTAATTGTGTTATTAATATTTCATAATTAATTACTATTAATTAAAATATTTAAATGAATATACTATTTTTTTTTCATTTTATAAATTAATTCATTTTAGAATAATATTATTTTTTTTAAATGTAAAACTAAAAAGTTCATTTAATATTGTGAATTTGCCCCAATTAGAAAGGAAATCAAAAATTGGAAAATAAATGAATTTTTATATTATAAAGGTAAAGATGGTATAAAAGGAAAAAATACATATTTTATTTGGGTTCTTATTTTTTATATAAATCTATTGGAGAGAGAAACCTAAAACTTTGTATGGATCTGCATTATTTCCATATTGGAGCAATGAAATGCAAGCAAGTGGGTGAGAGTGATTTGGGGTGTTTGTAGATTTTAATGTCTTTTATTCATGAATTTTGATTTCTTATTTATGAATAATAAATCCATTAAAATTATACATTTATTTTATTATGTGAAACAATGGTGTTTCCCAAACTTTATGTTGAGATCCCCCATAGATGAGCTTCCTTGATGTCCATGGGTTTCTACTTGTTTGATCTCAATATAAATTTGTACCAAGTGTGTAAAATTTGGTTTTTGAGGTAAATTTATGCTTCCAAGCATGAATTTTGTTTCCAAAACCCTTTCTACTTCTATATTTATTCTTGTGTAACAAGAAGATATTTCATTTATACTATTTGCTCTTGATTTATCTTAGTGGTTCTCTACACTTATCCCACTATGGGTTTCACTTATTTTCCTTTTTTATTTTATGTTTTGTTTTCTTTCATGATTTTGGGTAAAAATTACATAAAAAACACAAAAAATTTCATATCCAATGATGGAACTACCCCTCTCAATTGTAGAGGAGAATCATCATTATCTATAGTGATATCTCTAGTTGATGGTGAATTGGTACCACTTCACATTAGGTGATTTAGAAACTAATAAATACCAAAATCTCCCACTTTTACACCAATATTTTTTTTCAACTTTTTTGGGGATCAAAAAAGGTGTCTTATTCTTAAAAATTTGAAGGAAATCTTCCCCTTGAAAGAGAATATTGGTGACTCTATTTAGAAGAAGTCTGGAAATGATGGAACACAACCCATGGTTCTATTTTTTTACTTTTATAGTTTTGACCATGGTATGATTTCAGTTGAAAAAAGAGTATGAATATTTGGAAAACAATGGGTGGAAAGATGATGAAAAAACAAAAGAGATAAATGTTTCAAAAGAGCCTGAATTAGGGGCTAATTGGGTTTATGAAAATGATGATACAATAAAAAATATCTTTCTCTTCACATCTAATTTCAAATAAGATCTTATTCTGGGGGTTTTTGATGATAATAAAATATTGAAACTCTTGAAAGACTTCTATGGATCTATATAAGTGAAAAATAAATAAAATTTTGTATTCTAAAGTTTATCCCAAATGGAAGAATGCACAAAAAAGGAAAATTCATCCACTTTTCAAGATTTGCATGAGATGAATCATGAAGGAAGTGGGCTTCATATTGATGAAGAGAAGGTGTGTAATGGTGTTTATCATGAGAAATAAACATGTTTTGAAGAGAAGCAAGAAGTAAATTATAAAAAATTTATAACCATTTGGAATTCCAAGAGGTTTTATCCACAAGATCACATGTGGAGATGTTTATGATAGATTTGGTTCAGCCACTTATGGTTGAAAAATCACTATATCATCCAAGAGATCAAGGTGTTTTAGGTATGTCTCAATTTATTCATTTTTCAAGTTTGAAATAAATGTAAATCCCTCTCACTCATGAGCAAAATTTAAGTAGTTTTTATATTATAGTCATGTTAGATCAAATATTTGAACTAGTGTTTATTTACACCGCCCCTGGCCACGGCCGTGCCCCCCCTCCCCCCTGCCATATCTCATGTCCTTCCCATTGATGAAATGAAAAATATAATACCACTCTTATTTTTTCCTTTATGTGTGTTGTCCTCATATTGATAAATTTTGTCCTCCAAAGGTTCATAGTTATCCCAACTAGTAAGTCACTATGTTTAGCCTTGTTTTTTCATACCTTTATAAATACTTTACCTTTGTGCACAGTTTTGGATTATGTTATTTTTCCCTTATATTATTATATTATGTGTGAGAGTTTTCAAATAAAACCCAACTTGTTTACTATGGTATTTTCTCCTTCTCTTTGTGTTACTTCCTTGAGCCCAAAAGGTGTTTGGGTAATTGTGCTCTTTGTTGAAGGACCTATTGTTTTGGAAAAATTACATCAATAATTTGGCATATAAACTTGATTTAGAAGCTATAATTTTAGTGTGCATATGTTATATACAATCAATAGTTGAGTGTCATGGTGTTTTTTGGGTGTGTTATTTCTAAAAAACTTTATTTTCATTACTCAATGAGAAAGGCAAATGGTAAGGCAAAAGGTGTTTATAAAGAAAATCAATTGATAGTGTTACTTCCAATTCAATGATAAGGCACTCCATCTATTTCATCATTTTATGATTTAAGAGTTATAGCACTTTTTATGATAAAAATCAATGTATCCAATTCTTTATCCTCCAGCTTATCTACTTTATTTTCATTTGAGTTGAAGTTTAGTCCTCAAATTTTCATGGTACCAATGCTCACTACGATTTCATGTCCAACCAAATTAGGAAAATGATAAGTTGATCCATGGATTCTTAGGTTATAAATGACACTTAAATAATATTATCAAACAATGCAATCAAGTGGAATAATTTTGATAACATTAATAAATGAAGTTTTGGACCAAGATAAAATTGAATCAAGACACCTTGAATTTGAAACTAGAACTTTCAATATATGCCCTATTTTTGATAATTCTTTATCTAGATAGAACTTTGTGAGCTTATCATTTTCACAAAGGTTATGGTTCAGGACCATATAACTAGATTCTATTTTTTAGGGAAGATGATAGTGTAATGATATATAATCCTTCATTACCAAAACATTAACTCATAGGGATTAATCTAATTACATGGATAATCAAGTTGTGTTTTCATGCCTTTTGAGCAATAAATATTCTAGAAATCAAGATTTATGTAATTGGAATGGGTTCAAACATTTCAATTAGATATATTGCAAGTATACAGGGATTGGGATTCCCATTCATGCATAACATCATTTTTTCACACCATGTATTTAGGTATATGGATCTACTTATTTGGTATATGGGGGAAGGATGGGAAAGACTTTTTACTTTAAAGAAGAAATAAAGTGGTCCATCATTATACCAATAAGTTAGTTTTGAGCCATTTGGATTCCTCCTATACTTGGATAATCTTGAGAAATCAAAATTTAGGAGTGTTGGTGGCTACCAACTGATGAATAACATAATTTTCATATGAATTCTATGATTAGAAATCATAATAAGACCATGTGAATGAAAAAGGATTTGTTATCTGGTGATGAGATTTTAGACAATGCAATTATTTCCTTAGTAATAATGCTTTGCTGATTGAAAATAGAATCAATGAAATAATGGACAAAATATATAAATATTTTAGTGAGTCAGTGGGCATGGAAAATGTTCATGACTATGAGTAAAACCAATAAATATTAGCACAAGACTAGGCCATACATGATTACATATCATTTACAATGAATTATTGCAAATGATATACATCCTCAAATATTTATTTCTCAAGATTAATTCATGCACTATATCTAGGTTTCCCCTTAGTTGAATCTACTTATTGTTTTACTGGATCATTTATTGGTTATAAACAATCCAATTATGTAAATCTTTTTCATTGTAGAAATAACTAAGATATGAAAGTTGTCCAAAGTCATTTTAGATTTGGGTTTCATGGAATGACATTTATAGAATGTTCCCCATCAATTTTGATTTGAAGAACTCAATAGGTTATAAGGGAGGCCTTGGACACTCTGATAAGAAAGAGCAACACTAAGAATCAAAAGAAATTTCCATTCTATCAAATAACATTCCTAAAATGAAATGGATTGATCTAAGGAAATGGAATACACAATGGATTATGTGCATGTTCATCAAAATGGATAATAAAATGTGCTAGGAAGGGAATAGTTTAAATGAAGCAATAAAATCAAGAAGTAATTAGGAAGAGAAAGATATTTGCATAAAAATAATTCTACATAAGACTTCCTTCCTAGCGGTGTTCATGGTCAGTACCCCTTGGATGGTTTGGAAGCTCTCATTATGTATTCTAGATGATAATACAAATGTCATTGGTGGATATTTCATTTTCTAACAATTAAATTTTAGTTCCAAATATCTTATGAGATATGAGTTAGAACAATTTATGGATAATAATGGGGTTATTAGAGTGATATGTATTATGAAGAATGAGTGTAACAATGTATCAGGTGAAATATTTGAACAAGTGACAATGATATTCCACCAATATTCTTCATTGTAAAATTATTGGTTAGAGTTTTCTCTCTAGAAAAATTATATGATAGGATTTATTAATCTTTTTGTGTTATTTATAAGTTCAATAACTATAGGCACTGGTCATTTATGTTATAGAGCTCATCCTTATCTTTTTTAGGTTTACATGGAAGAATTATTTTTAAAGGAAGTAGAATGAGATATAATTCTTATCTTTTTGTAAAAAGAACATATTGGAATATTGGACAATGTGGAAATTTATTATCCTGGGAAGGTAATTCAATAATTATCTAGTCCATTTCAAATAACACCACTATCTAGGATTTTTGGTGGGTTGTTTGCATCTTCCATTATTTTAGGTGCCAGTATAAGGATGATATAAAATATTCAAACATGGATGAATCTTAAAAACTTATCCTTTGGAAGATGGATAGTTTAACTCAGGTGTAATAAGTCAAGACTATACTAATATGGTTGCCTATTTGGTCTAGTTGCATCATGTTCTTTATAGTCTACTCCTAGATGGTCACATTCTTAGTAGAGAAAGCTAATACCATGGGCATAATAGGGGGTGGATTCTAAACAACCTAAATAAAGGAAGATCATATTGATTTTTTTCACTTCTTATTATATTAAGCATCATCAAAACTATAATATTCTTCTTCTTTTTTCTCTAGTACAAGTACAAAAAAGAATTGGTAAGGAATGAACAAGTATTTTTATAATATCTTGAAGGTATAAATTAAATGTAGTTTGGTAATATAAAAAGTGAAAGATGGATTTTAAGACCGTAAGGTAGCCATTAGGGTGTATGATACCCTCTGTGAGAAATGGAGAAATAAGGGATAGGAAATTTTAACTTTATATTATATAAATATAAATTTTAATTTTAACTTTAGTACATTTCTACATGGAACATCCCATCTCGACCATTAGACTTCATCCTTCAAGGTAAATTGAGATCATGTAAATTTTGAAATAGAAATATGAAATCACATACAAAGTATGCCATGTTAGACCTGAAGTCAAATAAAAGTTAAAGAGAGCAAAAATTAATATAATTCTAGGTGGTTGATTTTCAAAATTCTTTGTGAATTCTTAGACTTTGTCTCAGAGACTTCTTTCAAATTGATAAGCTAGCTAATATTTCTCATTTGAATACAAGATTATAAAAATATAGAGTTATCTTGAGGTAGTTTTACAAATAGTTTAGAGTGGAGGTTCAAAGAATGATATAATGAGTGCATGAAACACAAATTCCATGAACATTATTAGATCTATAGAATATAGATGATCAGGGATAAAAGTAACTTCTCCGATTATAAAAATCTCACTTAATTCTACATGAGTAGGAGGGGAAGAAAATATTGGGAATGTAGTTGGAAGTTATGGCCTTATGTAATGTGGAATCATGAAATTAAAAGGTGTAATTAAAATTCACAAACCTTACCAAACATCTTCCCAACCTGTGCTAAGAGGAACATGATGATGGCTAGTAATCTTAGTGTAAATTTTGATAGATTAATTATCTTGAATAGTTCACATGCCACTTGGATATTGAGTAGTAGAGAAAAGTGTATTATGTAATATATAAAATATTGATATAAATTAATTGTGTATGTTTGATTACCTACACTTTGACAAGACATTTTATCAAGCTAATTTTGTGTCACCTCTAGCTCACACCACCTTGACATGGATGAAATGGATTATGGATTCGAGTATTCGGATGAGTATCTTGATGAAGAATATGTTTCCTTTTAAAATTTTATTCATGAATGTGTAGGTAAAATACACATGGTTGAACGACACTAGAATGAGGTGACTACAGACTTCTTTGATGTTTTTAAGAGCTATGATGAAACTTGGAATCATATGAGAATCCAAAGTTTCAAATATTTGGTTCTAAAAAACATGCTAATGAAATATCAAGTAAATATGTTTAATGCTCAAGAAGTAAATCCATACAAAACTTATCTAGAGATTTTGGTAAATGACTAATCTTATTACTACATACACATAAACTGGTTGTGATTTTGATTTGGAATACCAAATGAGCCCCATATTTTTCAATTCTAATAGTGATAATTTGTTTAGGTGAAAATGAAGGGTTCTCTTTGTAGGGTCCGTATGGTATAAGGGGCATGCTAATTCTCACTATCAAACCAACATGTTAGTCAACATTATATGAGTAATATTTTAAAGGGTAAAATGTGATGGGTGCAAAGATGATAATATAGAGATGATGTTACCAGGGATTGTTTAGCTTGGTTGGTCTTTGCCATGGACATTGATGTAATCACCATTTAGTAAAGATAGTTTCCTTGAATGTTGGATATAGTAATTGTAATGATTAATTCTACACACACACTATGATTTAAGTGGTTAAAATTATGAAGTTTGAGGAAATGACATCAAGAAAAATAACATGGTAGATATGGTAAAATCACCTAGAAAACCCTAGTCTTATACACCTGAGTGTTTTAATTTTGAACTGTGATTTCTCTTATAAATGGTGTTCATAATATTTTAAGACTAACCACGCCACTATAATTTTTTATAAAAATACAATAAAATATATACAATGTGTTTCATGTGGATATGTTTACGAGGAATATAATTCTCAAGGAAGTCGAAATAAGGAAGACAATGGATAAATACACTTGAATATACATCATTACACATGAATATACACTATTCATATGCAAACCTAGAAAATTGTCATAAAATGAATGTAATAAAATGTTAAGGGAAAGAGGCAAATTTTTCAAGCATGGATTTGGCCTGACATTTCATCTTCATTTCTATATGATTGGAATAGGTGAAATGGATTCTAGTTGGCCAAATCATGGAATGAGAGATTATATTACATGGCATTATGTAGGTAGTTTGAACATATTTGATCTTACTCAACAACTATTATTCATTCCCATATGATTGTGATAGGTTAACTGGTTGTTAGTTGGTTATATCAGGGTATTTGAGTACACTTGTAGATTGGATGATGCACATGTGACCAACTTTTTCTAGATTTCTCCTATATTCCATCAGGGAATTCAGTCCTAGAGTCAAAGTGAATTGTTATAGTGAAATTTGGTTATCCAAATTTCATTAACACATTTTACAATTTTCTTGTCATTTTACTTTTGCCATCTTTTCTTTATTATTTCACAGGACCCCATAACCCAATGAAAAAGACAACTTTTTTGATTAGGCCACATGGAGTATATTGTATATTTGATGTGGTGGGATTGATGCGAAATTTATTTAAGTAATTATGTTATTAACTATTTTATAATTAATTAGCATTAAATAAAGCCATTAAATGAATATACTTTTTGGTCATTTGATAAATTAATTTTTTTGGGAATTAATATTGATTTGTAAAATGTAAAATTGAAAAGTTCATTTAATATTGTGAATTTTTTCAAATAAAAAGAAAATCAAGAATGGGAAAATAAATGACTTTTCATAATCCAAATGCAAATATGGTACCAAAGGAAAAAAATCATATTTTGTGTGATTTATTCTTCTTTTTATCAAGCTATTGGAAAGAGTAAGTTGTAACTTTATGTGGAGCCATGTTATTTCTAGATTGGAGAAATGAAATGTAAGAAAGAAGATGAGACTCTTTTGGGGTGTTTGTAGATATTAATTTTTTTGTTTAGGAATTTTGATATTCTATTTTAGAGTAATAACTCCATTAAAATTGTGTATTTATTTGATTATGTGCAACAATGGTATTTCTAAAACTTTTGTTGAGAGCTCCTATTTATGAACTCCCTTGATGTCCATGAGTTTATACATGTTTGATTTAAATGTAAATTAATACCAAGAGTGTACAATTGGGTTTGTGAGGAGACTTTATGATTATAGACATGCCTTATATTCATTCTTGTGTAATATGAAGAGATTTCATTTATACTATTTATTCTTGATTTATCTTAGTGGTTCTCTACACTTATCCCACTATGGGTTTCACCTCTTTTCCTTTTTTACTTTATGTTTTGTTTCATTTCATTATTTTTGTTAAAAATTACACCAAACCCCCAAAAATTTTCATATCCAATGATAGAACTTCCCCTCTCAATTGTAGAGGTGAATCACCATTCTCTATGGTGATATCTCCAACTATTAGTGAATTGGGTCAGTTCACATAAGGTGAGTCATGACCCAAGAAATACCAAAAGTTCCATTTTTTCCACCAACAATTACCAAATAAACATTTGATTTATTTTTAATTTTAGGATATGTAATTTTCAAAATGGTTCAAACTCTTTCAATGTTAATAAAAATACATTCTTTAGTGATTACATGGCCTAATATCTTACCTTACGTGAACCAAAAAATACTTTTATTAGGATTTAATGGGATTTAATATCTTTTACATATATAAATTACTCTTTACAAGTGGGCCACATGATCTACTCTATCCTTAGTGAAGATAGTTAGATCATCCATGTAAAAAATTATGATGTTGAAAATCAAAATACATGGTTTGTTAAAAAGTTTCATCTACATTGATTAGTTAAAAAGTCATTATTTTGTATTCAAAAGTTACCCATTTAGTTTTGAAATTAGTTTTAATTTAGTAATAAGTTTATACTAACACCTAATTTTATCCTGAGAATCCATCTAGGAAATACATCATTTCAGACCCACTACCTTTACCTTTAATCTTTACCTTTTCTTGAAATGTTATGTCCCTCTCTAAGTGGTATAATGTGTGTGATAAATATGGGATAAAAAATATTTAAGTCTTCATAAGTCCAGGAAATCACATCTTTTTATTCTATCAATAAGTATTTCTATTTTTATTTTTATTGTTCAGAACAAATCAATCCAATATTTACATGCTAGGGATATTCCTTACATCATAAATTCACCTTTTCAAAACCTACATCATTTGTCTTAGAGTGTTTTTATTTTTCATCTTGGAAGTCTATGTCAAAGGCTCATTCCAATGATACCATAGCCTTAGTTATCCTATTTCATTTTATTTGTATAATACCATCATCTTCAAATTTTTATATTTTCATTAGATTAAAAACTCTATCATTAATAATTTGACACTCAAAAGCACTATAATTTCAAATGAAAATTATGATTTTTTCATCATCATCAAATACCAAAAAACTGTCAAAATTATCATGAACTGAAGGACATTATAATAATTCTAAATAAAATTTATGCATTTTAGAATTATGAAGTGGGACCAAACTTACTATTAAACTAGCTAGAAAATATGTTTTATGATTTTTATCTCCTGGGAATAATTTTATATTGAATTATTTGAATGATTTGATTAAATACCAAAATCTATATTTATTTATCTTTATATATGATATCTTACATTGGTATCTACTCCTAAATGGGTCAATAGTTTGACATTATGATTTAATGTGAGTAACCTTAAAATCAAGGCTTCATACTATGCATGGTTGTTGGTGTATGGGAAATTCAAACTAAAATTAATAAGGTATTGATTCTCATAAGGATCAAAAAAGTTATGGATACACCTAATCCATATTTGGAGTGACCCACATCAAAATATAAGGTCCAAAATTGTGAAGAACCTTCAAATTTTGGTTCCTTATTATTAGGTTTCATTGTGAAAGTGTAAATTCCTACATGTGATGAATTAAATTAACTCTATAATTTTAATCATTGTATTATATGATTGTATATTTCATCTTAGGTTATTTATTAACACTGATTTGATTATCCACTCCTTTCAAAAGGTAACCACATATGCGATTTTTTTTCCATATATACATTTAATATTTTTGACAAATCTCAGCTAAGGAATAAACTATAAGCCTCATTAATGTCAAATAAAAGGATTATAATGTATTGTTGAAAATTTGGCTTAAAAGTAAGTTCCATGACTACATTTAATAATTATCTAAATACTAGGATATAAGACTTGTCTAATCTAAGAAACACTCTTTTGGACTTGTCTGGGGTTAAACCTAGATTCTTACATATTCTAGTAGGTATCACATTAGCTAAAGCACCATTTTTATAACATATTATAATGGTGAATAATTGAAAAGGTGGGACCATAGTTTTTTTTATATAAATGAGCATACTTACATGTGAAACCTTTTACTTATAAGAAAATGGTTTAGTGGTTAGCTATTTATGCATAAGTTATATTTGTTTCATAATATGAGCTGACTGGTGAAGGCTAATATTTTCCTTGATTTTTTTCATTTATTAGAATATATTGTATACTCTATTATCAGGTATATCAACATGTTTCTACTAGATTTTTTTTTGGGGGAAGGGTGGATTAATATTGGCCTTTAGGTTATGAGTATATATATTGTTATTTGGGGGTGTAGATGTAGTAACATGCCAAGGATTATTATTTCTTAGATTATAATTAATTATTTGGATTTTATAAAAAGAAAAATGAATCTCATTTGTGTTATGTTTATGTTCATTTTCATCCTCAATATAGGATGGGAAGTCATATGTGTCAAACACCATTTTCATATTGGAATAACAAGGTACACTAGATGTGGATGAATCATAATGATTAGGTAAAATATCATACCACTTCATATCATTTTTTAGTATCTCATAGTCATTATAAAATTATATAGAGTCTAATTTTCCATGTTGTGTGGTGTTATGGACCTTACACTAGTTTGACAAAGCTACTTCACATATGTTTATTTTAGGTAGCTTGTTGGGTGATGGATTTAGGTTGTTATGTGGCCTAATAAATGGGGTTTAAACCTATGGAATGATAAATTACCATTGGTTATTTTACCTACTATTTTCCCTAATAATTTTTACATACTAATAAATTCAATACTAACTTTATACACAATTCATTGAATGATATCTAACTATATTTTGGTGGAATCAAAAGTTGTGCCTTGTGTGATAGAAGTGTTAAATAGAACCAATGTTTGATTATAATTTTGATGATTAATCACGGGTATAACATTATTCAAATAAAATAGATTTTTATAGTGCAACATGATCCAAAGGTAACTGGTTGAAGATGAGGTTTTTGATTTTTAGCCATGACATTTTGATTGGTGTTTAGAATGGAGTTCAAGGCTAAGATCAAATTGATATTTGGTATGGCCACAACATGAAATTGAGTTTTCTATTTTTTATTGACATTTATGGATTTTCCATAAAATTCAAGTAATGTATTTATATTCTTGGCCCTACATAAGAACAATTTACCCATTGAATCTAAGGCATTCTTGTACATTTTAAAGCTAGTGTAGCAATAGGTATTTACATAGTTTCAATGTGGCTATACATATTTTGGAATTTTTCATTGAAATATCTAATTAGTTCATCAGGTTACCTTTTCATACTATAAAAATGTTTATATTATACACCAGGGTTGGTAACCCACCTAAATTGTGATATAAATGTATTATGACATTGATCCCATGAGGTTAATGAATTCTCTAGAAGATTAATGAATAAATCATAAGCAACATCTTGTAAGGTGAAAGGGAATAATATGCATGTAATGTCTTCATGAATGACATTCATAAATCCTAAATAATTCTTGAAGGTTTTCATATGTTCCTTTATAGTTAATACCTTATAAGGAGAGAACAAAAGTAGGTAATTTTCATGATTCTTAGGTAAGCTATAGATGACACTAGTTACAACTATGGTTGAAATAGGTAACCAGGCCATAATGAAGTGTTGAGGTTGGTTCACTTGGCTTCATGAATCTAATTTAGTTAAAAATCTCTTAAGGATACCTCTATATGATATGGGTCTTTCATGGACCTGTAATGGTGATAATAATAACAAGCCAAAAGGGATAATTTTAGTTTATTTGGACATATTACTAGTCCAACTACAAATTAAATTATTATAAATAAGTCTAAAATATTTAAAATTTTATATTTATAAATTATATCCAATGAAATATATGGGGAATATATTCAAAAAACTACCATAACCCTAGTATAATTTATTTGGAACATATGAAAATTATTCTTTTTATAACATTCTCCCTAGTCCTATTTGGGGGAGATAAGTCCATATTATCTAAAATGGTCCTTCAGAATCAAAGTTGGACCTTGTTAACCTTATTATTGGATCCAATTTACATAACTCAGGTGAATTTTAATGATTTAGATGTTTTAAACCTCCGTATATTACCAGATAAAACCTATTGATGTGGGTTTTATGCAAACCAAATAGTATTATAAGAAGGTCCATAATGTTTTAGGATCACTAAAAATTACACTCCAAAGCATGAGTTTTAGGTCTCAATTTTATAAATAACCATGTGGTGGAATAGTAGTGAGTGAAATGGCTATTTATATTATATGGTTTAGATATGAGTGATGTATAACACTCAATATATTTAAGGTAGATAGATGGATCTAAATAAAGGGCAACATGATAAAAAAAAGTTCAAAACAGGGAAAGGTAGGGTAGAAAAGAATGGTCTCTATGATTCAAATGGAGATTAAACCCTTAAAAGATGACTAACTACCCTAGCTTAATTGTGTATCATGAACCAATGCTTATCATGGGTTAGTTTTTATCATATAACACAATTAAACATAGTATAATCCTAAGGAAATAATTATAAAATAACTCAAAAATTACAATCAAATATGTAGTTAGTACTATATTTTAATGCATATCCAATGTCACTAACAAATTTTAATTATGATATATAACTATATAATTGATTATTAATTAATAATAACATAATGTTAAATATAATACCTCAAAGTAAAACACATACACCACCTAATGGAAGTTTGTCGACTTAATGGAAAATATGCAATGAAAAGACAAAAAAATGGAAAAGTCAACACATTAATACATAATTGTAGGATAATTTCATAATTTATTTTCTTGCATTAATTACTAAATTACCCTTTCCTAATAATGAGTAAAATACATGCATATATAACTTTGGATGGGTCACCTCATCTTCAAAATTTATCTAATTTTACAGTTCTAAAATAACATTGAATCTTAATTTTGAATTAAAACTCTAAATGTTGCACAATATTTTATAAATTATATAATTTAAATTAATTATAAAGTTCCTATATGCATGTATAACAATAATCATGCAAAAATTAGATTCAATGATCACTTTATGAGTTACAGTAGAATTCGTAGTTGGAACTACACTTGAATTAGATTGGAATACAATGGTAAATAGTTAACTATAAGTATTAGAAGAAAAGGATGCTAATGTGGAACATGTCATAGATGGTATTTTCATGGTGATAGTGATTAGAGTGCTCAAATATGATATAGGAGTTGTCACTATAGTTGGTCCTAATTTATCCTTCAAAGGAGGTGTAGTAAATAGAAGTGTGATGAATATAGGCCATGTGGTAGTATATACTATAGTACACCTAGCAGAAGGGGATGTAATTTTCCTATTTTGAGTTCATAAGGACAAATATCCTACCTAATATACCAACCATTTTTTCTCATTTATCTCTTCATATTCATTCATACAGAAAAAATTGAACTCTATGGCTTTAAAATTTATAATTGGTAGTTTTAAAAACAATAACTATTTGCCCATCAATCTATTATGAACTAGTATGGAAGCCATGAAAGAAGAATTTAATGATTATAATTGTGATAATTTATCCTTGGAAAAAATGATCAATTGGATCACTTTATTAGTAATTTTGAAAATTATACTTTCAACTTCAACCTTGAAACTATTTGTAGTAATCTAAAGCAAATTATCAAAAAATGGTTTGGTTACTACCTACCCAAGTGATATATATATTATATTGATGTTAATATCTTCTTATATTTGGATGGAATTATAATCTTGGTTTCTAAATTATTAGACCAACTCACGAATGTGTTTATGACAATCTATTAGATGGTATCTTTTTTTAGTCACATAATTATGTGCCAAGTGATGTTTGGGAGCTATAGTACATTGAGATATTGATATGGATTTTGTCTTAATATCTTGATAATGATGTGAAAATTGGAATCTACGTTATTTATTGAATCATAAAATCTTAACACATTTGTCCATTGTTGTTGTGATTCTACCCTTGATTTTCATATAGAAGACATAATGTTATATAGAGACTTAACATAAATATGTACATTATTCAACATATCTTTTGGGGAATATATCATACCTTATACATAAAATATTATTTTAGTTTGTTAATGTTTGAAAAATAGATTATTTAAGAGTCCTCCAGTGGTTTACAACATAAAGATAGGGTCCTCTTGGATCTCATCTTTTTCTTCAGACTTAACCTTTATCTTTTTTGATAGTGAAAAGAGATCTTATTTTTTAATAAAGTTAGTCGAGTACCCTCTTATTATTATTATTCTATTATTCTCTCTTTTAGTTTGTTTCAAGTCTCATCAAATTATATAGTGATCTTGAGATCCTTAGTGATAACCAAGTATTGTCTGGTTGAATGCTCTATTTGCATTTATTGTATATATGTGAGAGTCACTAACAAGCCTTGAGAAGATGTCTAAGTGGAAGACTGAATGATAAGGGGTCAAGAAATCAAGGTGTGGGATATAGACATCTAAAACCATATATGAATGGCTTTTGACCAAACTTTATATTGATTCCTACCAACCATTTCAAATTAAGCCCAGGAATCATTGAAAATCCCAAATTTAATTGTGCATCATTCATTTATCTTAGAATCATATTGAGATAACCCTAATTGGGGTTTTATAATGTATGTAACAATAAAGTATCATAGACTCATCCCTAATCACCTTGCATTATAAAAACTATTAATTTGGCCTATAGACCTATTAAGTGGGCACTTGAACATTTGATCAAATCTTGAAAGAGCTAAAGTGCTAATCAAAATCAATTAACAAGTTAAAAAAAATTAAATGCCTATTTAAATTATCCATTTTAATTTATGAATATCTAAGAAAGGAAATTAAAAATTTAAAATTATCCAAGCCTTCATCATTGACTTTATGATTTGTCAAGATCTTTGAGAATATCTTAAAATATCTAATTTGAGAACCATGCCTAGTAATTGTAAATCATAATTACATGCCAACTATTAACTTGATTAGAGTTAGTTTTAACTCACCTAGGCTTAGTTTGAATCCATTCCAAGCCTAAACTCAACCTTAACTCACCTTGAGTGAGAATTAATGCCTAAGGCTATAAATACAAGTCCATACCTCTTCATTAAAAAAGCTTGGATATTGTAGAGTTATTATACAGGATCTGCTCCATAAGACTCATGTAAGTAGTGTTGCCATGTCCAAATCTTAAGCTAAGAAACATCAAAGTGAAGGTACCAATGAGAGAAAGATCCAATTAACCTCCATTGTCAAGGACTTCTTGATGCACAAGCTGATCAACCCAATCAACAATTAATTTGGATCTTCATAGAAGGTAAAAGAGTTGTTTCTTTTATGTTTTTGTTGTCATTTCATTTAGTTTTGCCACCTAATCTCTCTGTAGTGACTAGGCCAGATGTGTTAGGATTATAATATGTTTATTTTAGTTATTTAATAAGACTAATGCAAGACTAACCTCCCCTCTATTTTATGTTTTGATCATATATTGGCATGCTCGGTGGGACATTAGCATCCCATATAACCAAGGAGGATGATATGTTACTTTTAGTTTTGATAATGGATTCTTAAAAAATTTCAAAATTTGAGTTTTAATTTCATTTTTCATGTCTTTATATTTTAATCAAGTTTCAAGTTGAAAGGATCAATGTTATTTTATTTCACAATTGATAGGGATCGACACCAATTTTCTAGATTGACATCGATTACTAGAACTAACCATGATCTCTATGCAAAAAATAGAACATGTTAGAGACATAAATAAATTAAGTTTTTCTTGATCTTTCTATCCTCATTCTATGTCTAAAAACTTACATTTTTTTTACTCATTTATTGCAAGATCTAGTGGGATATTTGATTTAGGCTTTTTTTTCTAACTATTTTTATATTAAAACAAAATCTATATTTTTTGAAAAAAATCAACAATTTTATAGATCAATTTCGATATCTATAGATTGATGATGATTTATCTCTAAGATAGAAAACATAAAAACCAAAGAGCTAAATTCTAAATGTTCTTTTCTCACTTGATTTTGAGCTTCTAAGCAAGCAAACCCTCTAAAAAATTATAGGCCCTGAGGTGGAACAAGGCAAGGTTTAAACATGGATACATCTTACACACTTTGTCTTTGTTGCTTAAAATGAACTTAGTTCTTTCCATGCCTTAGCTATTTTTGAAATTTTTTTGCATGTTTTTTGAAAAATTAATGCCAAGGGGCTCAAATTTCATAATATACTTCATTTTGGTGTGGTAACATTAAATTTCACATTAGTTAGATAACTCCTAATATTTTTTAATTTTATGCTTATTTGTTGAAAATATTTATTTAAATAAGACAAATGACATATGTATGCTCTCCCCATATATTTTATAGGGAACTTGGGTGACAAAAAATGCTCATTCTTTGTATTTTATCACTTTGGTCCAAAAACATGAGAATAAAGCTGCTAAGGACCTCCCCAAATCCATATGGTTTGGGTGGCCCCAAAACAACCCTAAAGTTTTTTCACTTATTTTTATGTATTTTATCTTGTGAGTGGGAATTCATCACCTCTTCATGAGTTCTTTAGGGAAGTGTTGAACTGATAATTCATCTTTTGGTATAATTTCAACCCCACTCCATCTTAGGGTATATAAATTGAGGGTGACCCAATGGGATGCTTATTTTGAGTGGTTAAAACAAGCTACATTAATGATATCCATCCTTGGAATGTAGGGGTAAATTGGACATCAAACTACAATGAGCAATCAATAGATGTAGTGGTTATGAAAAGGATAATACCTTTTCACAACATGATTATTGATGTGGATCCAAATGATGTGATTGCATCTCTAGTGTTAGACAAACTTGGGAAAATATAGAAATAAGTGAAATTTGATAATTTAGAACAACCCCACCTTTCATGGACATACTATTGATGTAGGTCAAGTAGCCCAAAGTTCCATGCCATAGTATAAACTTTTGAGAGAAGAGTGTGTCTAAAAACCTACTTTTCATGGACTTTTAATTTGTGGATTAAAAATTAAAATCCTCTCAAGAGTGAGTATATTGATGGAATTTAATTTTACCATGCAACCTTATCATTTTTAGGATTTAGGATGTTACACTTAGGTGTTTATGTCATTTTAATCTTTTATTGCATGATTTTGAGTCTAACTATTTATTTATCAAACCATGTAAAAAATGATTGTTTTTTTTACATCACTCCTTTTTTTGAGGAGGTGTTATACCATCCATTTGACACCATACCTTTTCCTTACTCTTTTGATAAATTTTTGTGTGTGTCATTTGTTTAAAAAGGGTGTTATTACACTACCCAATTCATTTCAGGTATTGTGCCTTTGAGTCTTGAAGCAAACATTTGTCATACCTTTAGAGAATTATAATGTCATTATGATGCTCAAATTATTTCAAGGACTTGATTCCTTGTATCCAAATTCTAAATTTGAAACCAAACTGTGTGTGCTTTTTTGAATATCTACCTAGTGTTGTTATACCATCCATTCTTATCTAGCTTGATGTTTATTTAAAGAAGCTTAGTTTTCTAATTTGAGTTTGAGATTAATCTTTACAAGTTTATATCTAATTGATTTATTCATATGACTTTTATAATTTTAGCCTAGACATCGATATTTCTCTTTTGGGTTGTGTAACTTAGCCTAATTTCTTATTAAATTTGAAATCTATTTTTGTGCCTAGCTTTGGGGAAATGGTCTATTTTCTAAATGCCTAGATTTTCATGTATTTTGTCAACTGACTAAGTTCATGTTTAAATCCAAATGCCTAGTTTATGATAAAGTGTTTCAATTTTTTTAGATTAACTCATGCCTTTTAGACCTTGTTTTATTTAAAGTCTAGCTTTTATGACTTTTCCAAGGGACCTATCAATATTTATTTTGAGCCTAGATTTTATGCCCTTTCCAAAAGACCTAACAACTTTTGTTTCTTTAGACATAGTGTAGACTTTTTTGTAACACTTTTTACCTAGAGTTTGGCATTTTGGTTTTATTTCATCCACTTGACCTTTTTGTGTAAGACATTTGATGTTAGATTGTTTTAGACCAAGTTTTATCACATGCCTTTTTAGAGATACAACTCCACTTTTTAGACCAAGTGTAAGCCATTTGTATTTTTGGACATTTATTTTTATATTTTGTATAACTCTAGGATTTTTTCATAAAACATTCATCATTGATTTTAATATGTCTTGATATACTCGTAGTGGATCCATATAAAATATAGGATATGATAATGTGGTCATACAAGATGAATTTGTTCAAGATCCTTATGGTGATGATGTACTTTATGAGATGGATCCTTATCCTCCTTACACTGCTTAATTTTGGGAATAAAGCCAAGATCCTTTATCCCACTATTTGGTTAACACACCTCTATTCTTAGAGCAAGACCAAGAATGAACATCATAGTACCTTGATAGCATACCATCAATTGTAGACCAAGTTCAACAACAACTATACTAAGTTATAATGACATAAAAATATGATCATTATTTGTTTAATCATCACTTAATTGCAAACAAGGATGAATTTTAATCATAACCATAGAGGTAGGGGCTATGTTTCTATCAGGAAATTTTTTTTAGTCTAGTTAGAGTGCCTTTGACTATGCCTTATAACAAAATCATCAAACAAGCCTCTTTTATCAATCCTCAAGTGTTCATGCTGATGACATATCAAAACCCCAATATGCTTGTCACAAGAAAGGGCCTCATGGAGGACCACTTTATATATATGCAAATGACATACCAAACCTATTTGAACTTATTGCATAAATTCAATAGCATGGTCATGTCAAATTCTCTACTTATCATGTTAGATCCTTCAATAGGGGTATTAATCAAGTTGATAGGTCAAGAAAATATAGATATATACCAATTTTCACAAAACACTTCATTTGGTGACATGTTCAATGCCCTAGATATTGAATAAGTGTATACTACTTTAGATTGATGAATGTGACAAACACTATTAATAACATGCAAGTGTCATCTAATCCATGCAAAAGTGGTTTAAATACATAAAAAAAAGTCCATAATAAGTGGATTTTATTAATACCATGAGTGGTTTGAAAAAAAGCGAACATGAACTCCTCTACCCTAAACATAACAAGTTACCTTTAATCCTCAACTAGCTACTTTATCAAGCACATAATATCAAGGATTAAGTATTCAAACATAGAATAGTTATGTGCCTAAAAAAAATGTGATGATTACTAATCTACCTCAATAGGTGATGAGTAACATTTCATAACAATAGGCACACTCTAATATACCAATTTAATAGAGGTAGAACATTCTGCCACCTCAATAGGGGAAACTAATGTTACACCTCATCAAGTAGTAACAGATGTACCTCTTCAATCATAGACTAACATGCATTTACAATCACAAACATCATCTAATCAAAAATGTATGTCCCTTGGTCAAATACAAATGATGAACACTCTACAATAATGTATTCCATAATAGGTGTTCACACAACAAAGAGGTACCACTATCCTAGAAATACTAATCAAGAAACAAGTTCATTTTTTTCCAAAAAATACCATAAATCCAATGATAGGGCCTTGTTTCACAACATGTTCTCCTTATCCATCTAGGTTTGAATAGTGGTAGTAAGTCCTTACTCAATTACAAAAATCATAGTACTTTTGCCCAAGCCATATCCTTCCATCCCAACCATAATTCCCCCAAGACTAAGCCTATATACCAAATCCAAACTAGGATATCACACTGTAATGCATTTAACTCCAATAATTACATCCCAATATGTGAATTCATATTCCTGGTTAGTTCCCTAACCAAGCCAAAATTCCATAACAAACCATGCCTTCCTTATACCCTAGTCAAGGTAATCTACCATTGACCGCCCAGCCTCCACCTTAGGCTAATGTTTCATCCATCAATTTGGCACAAAAACTACAAAAAATGAAGGATTTAATTGATTTTATCCAACATTGGAAACATACCAAGAAGTTTAATTTGGATGATGTGTGTTCTTACCCATTAAACATGGAGTATCTAGAGATACCATTTCCTCTAGAGTATGAACCACCCAAATTTGACAAATATAAGGGTAAAGGAGACCCTAAAGCCCATATAATAGAATTCTTTGTTTTTTATTATCCAATGGCTTATAGTTACATATACCTCCTATTTCTTTGAAGTCTATCAATATAGGCTTTGAAGTGGCAGTATATGATTTTGATGACCTTTTATACAAGTTTGTGCAACATTTCTCCTACAATATTGAACATGAGATTCCATTAGTAGACTTGACTAAAGCCAAGCATAAAGATGATGAAATCTTTGCAAGCTATCTATAGTGATGGAGATCACTTACAAGTTGTTTCACCCATAGCTTATGAGATAAATAGCTAGTCATTGTGTTTACCAAAAAAATTCATAGTGAAATATCCTACCATCAAGAATTCTAATGTACACATACTTTTAAGGAGATAATAGACAAAGGACTGCTCATTGAAAAAACACTTATTAATAGAGGGATTATCAAGTTAACCTAGTTAAATCAAAATTAGAATCAAAACTGAGGAAAAAACCAAAATCATAACCAAAACCAAGTCCAAGCATAAGCATTGACAGTATCCTAGAACATTAATTATGAAAAATACAAGAAATTTAACCACAACAAGAATATTGTTGGAAATAGAGTAACCAAATCACGTCATTTACAAATGATGTAAACACTATCTACTCAACCAATGCCATAAATATAAATTACTCTTCATTAATAACCCATTCATCAATCAAAGCCTTTGCTACAACCTAGACCTGCTCAACATATATAACAACCTTTACCTTTACAAACACATTCTCCAAGGACAAATGTGCCTACTCGTAGAGTATTTAGTGACCTTGGAGAAACAATTGAAGTCATGTTTTACAACCTAGTCACCACTAATATAATTAGTTGGCCTATTCCAAAATGTTATCCTAAAGGCATTCCTTATCCAAAATGGTACAGGGAGAATGTGTTCTATGAATATCATCATGTTTATGGACATAATCTATGTCTTTGTGTGAAAATTAAACCTCATTGAAAATATGTTAGAAAATGGAGAGATTACATTAGATAATAGAGCTTCTACATCCAATTAAAACCTAGGTGTTTACCAAAACCCTTTTATAAAACATAATAATAACAACCAAGAATAACAATAAAAACAGAGGCTAGAATAACAATAACAACAACAACATCATCAACTAAATAGACAAAACCAAGGCCAAAATGAATCCAATAACTAATAAACTTACCATAAAGTTGCACATGACTATAATTAAGTTGTAGGTCATATTATGGGAGGTCTTATTTCTACCATTACCATCAACCTAAGACTAAGTGCTAATAGAACATGATCATTGCTAAAAAAAATTCAATTTGCCCATCTATGCCAGTAATCCTTCCTTAACCTAAGACCATGTATAGGTACATAAAAAGTAGGGATTATCGATTTTGGATCTTATATTGCTAAATTATCATTACCTCATAACCACATACAAGTGCACTGACAATCCTGACTTATCTTATCTATCCCCACACCATCATTTTATAGAAACAATGGTCCTCTATCTAATCTTGGTTGTCTAATCACAACTCAAAGTCCAAATATTACCATTCATGGCCTAAAACCATTTTCCACTAAACCCATCCAACCCATTGTTATAGATAAGAATAATCTATATACCATTGTTAAGATAAATACATTCAATATTGTGGAATAACTTCAAAAAATGACCACACAAATTTCCATTTTGGATTTGTTGTCAATGTCTACTATATATAAGAACATCTTAACATATTTCTCAGTCTAATCCAAGGTTTCAAATGACATTATCCATAAAAATTCAAAGGTTTGGTTGAACATCTAGCTCTAGGCCAATAGTTAACCTTTGACCAAAGCAATATGTTATCCCTTGGCCCTCTCCATAATAATGTGTTATACATTAAAGTTGTCATAGAATGTCATAAAGTGAAATGTGTCCTCATAAATAATAGATTAGGTCTAAATATTGTGTTTCTAAATCTCATCAATCATCTCAAATATATGATAGCCAATCTCCATTCAGAAATGACCACTATCAAGGCTTATGACAATGAAGAGTGATAATCATAGGGCACCATAAGCTTACCAATTATTATTGGGATTTTGACCCATGATACACTATGCTATGTGTTAGAATTAGACCTATCTTATAGTTTAATTTTTGGAAGACCTTGGATACATTATATTCATGCACTCCCATAAACATTGCACCAGTGTCTCAAGTTCTCCCATTTTGGCATGAAGGTCATCATTTATGGATATTTTTAGCCTTAAAACATTGTAAATATTTGGAGGCCAAGTATGAAATCTATAAATACCATTTTGGCCTAGATCTAGTTCCCAAAAAGGACAAGGGTAATGAGATACTCATTGACTAACTAGAGGCCAATTACATAGACCCAGATAGTCTTGATTCATTTTCCAATATACCACCTCCTAAATTATCCAATCATTTTACCATTTTGGTCAATTATCCAAGAGAATATATAACCCATGACACATTTCAAATTTCCACAGAAACCCAAGTCCTCTAGAAGACCTAAACCCAAACCACCTTGTATGGAATGGAAACATAAAGGAAAGGGAAAAATGCATAGTCTAGATCCTATCATTCTCACACTGGTAACTGGCCAAAAACATGACCCACTTGTTAATGATGAAACCTAGTTATACAATGACAAATTAATTGACTATTATAAAAATGCCAAATACCCCATTATTAATAGGATCATGAATAACTAAGACTATGAATGAGGAGGCATCAGGCCAAATCAGTAGGGT
The DNA here is from genome assembly GCA_037957365.1 of Torreya grandis. Lineage (NCBI taxonomy): Eukaryota > Viridiplantae > Streptophyta > Pinopsida > Cupressales > Taxaceae > Torreya > Torreya grandis. The sequence continues at coordinate 193,940 of JARHVA010008638.1, forward strand.
ACACTTGAGATAATCTCTATAATTGGTACAAAGGAGCCTATGATCTTGGTTTAAACTACTTGGGGTTAACTGCACATATCTTATTCATATTCCAATGCCAATGATTAGTGATGATGATATTGGCATAAACATAGAGTTTGATCACAACCTTTATGAATATCCATCCACTACCAATCTATTTTATACCCATGCCATTTGTAACCTTACCCCAGTAAGCCAACACAATCTTCTTCCTCTATATCATCCTTAACTTATATCCTTAGACTAATAAGAATCCATAGTGCATATAGATGAGTTTGATAATGATGAGGCCTTTTGGGATTTTTTAGGCCTAGGAGACGATATTTTGTTGGGAGACCACAAACAAGGATTCTCAATCAAAATAGATATTACAATATATTTTAGATAATGGGTGAATACCTTTAGCCATAAAAAATAAATAAAAATTAAGGTCCCAAAGTTAAAAACTATTTGAGGCACTTTTGGACTAGGGTAAAAGTAAAGAGAAATATTAGTCTTCTGGTGAAACCCTATTTTAGGCATCTTTAGATGGGGGTGTTCATCCTTCCTCAAACATAGCTAAGGAGACCACCAATGATAGACTTTTTTTTGGGTCTAATTTTAGTTCTAAAGAAGAACATGCCTTTGATCAAATCATTGAAGAGTTTCTAACATTATTTGTAACATGGCCATCCCTACCTTTGAGAGATTCAAACTCATCTTGTTTAGGAGTACTTGAAGAACCAATACAAGAAGAGGACTTTGTTATTTTAAGATAATTCTAATGTTTACCAACTATTATGGAATATGGTTTAACTCTCCTTGTGGAAAACACTACATAAGTCAACATCAAGTCTCTAGACAAATTGAAATGGATCAAGTTAGGTGTGTCCCTCACTAAGGAGGAATGTGAAGTCTTTAAATCCCTTTTGAGGGAATTTGTTAACATCTTTGCTTGGGCCTATTCGGACATGGTAGTCTTAGACCCTACCTTAGATTTACATCATCTTGTTCTACATCCTAATGCTAAACTAGTGAAGAAAACATTGCACAAGATGTATCCTTGCATTTTTGTATTAGTAAAGAAAAAGTTGGAAAAACTCTTAGAAGTGAGATGTATTTGAATGATCAACTACTTATATTGGATATCGAATGTTGTGCTAGTTATCAAGAAGCTAGAAGGAATCAAAATCTATAATAATTTTAGAGACAAAAATAAGGCCTACCTTGAAGATTAATTTTGTATGCCAAACATTGACATGCTAACTGAGTCCATAACTGGGTATGGAATGCTTTCACTACTAGATGGATATTTAGGATACCACTAGATCAAGATTATGTTAGAAGATTAACATAAAATAATGTTCACCACTCCATTGGGAATGTTTTATTATCAGGTTATGTCATTTGGTATAAATAATGTTGGGGCCACATACTAAAGATCCATGACCATCATATTTCATGATATGATGCATGACATTATTAAAGACTACGTTGATGACATAGTAAGAAAATAAAAAATTAGGGCTGATCATCTAGCTACACTAAAAAAAATATTTTAGAGGCTTAATGAATACATGGTATGATTCAATCTAAAGAAGTGTGTTTTTGGTGTTACTTAAAGAAAACTTATAGTCTTCATTATGTCGCTTTAAGGCATTAAAGTTGATCCTACCAAAGTTTGAACCATATCATGATGCCACCTTCATCTAATTTAAAGTAGCTCCATATTTTTTAGGGCAAAATCTAGTCTATCAAATGTTTCATTTCTCATTTAGCTGAAAAATTCCATCTATTTACACATATTTTTAAGAAATGAGTCATATTTCAGATGAATAATGCCATAAAACTTTTTAGCACCTCAAGGACTATCTTACCAATCCAACTATTTTATTGCCACCTATGCCTAGAAGGTTGTTGTTATTATATTTATCTGCAACTAAAAAATCCCTATGGGCACATTTAGCTCAACATGATGACAATAAAAAATAAAGTCATTTACTATCTAATACATACACTAATCGTGTATGAACACAAATATACCCTATTGAAAAATACTATTTAGCTATGGTCTTTATAGCCTAAAAAATATGATATTACATGTTAAACAACAAGACCATAGTTATTTCCAAAGTTGATTCGCTCAATTATATACTATCCAAAATAGCTTTACAATGTTGCATAGCCAAATGGATCATTCCTCTAAGTGAGTTTGAGATAAAATACATCAACCAAAAATCCATCAAGGGTCAAGTTATTACAAACCAACTTACTGAAGTACCCCTTACAAAAACCAAACCTCTAACATTCTAATTCTTAGATGAGTCCATCATGACTATCTTGAAACACATATTGAGGAGTAGAATTCGAAGTTATATTTTGATGGATCATTCACATCACATGGACTGGGGGTAGGCCTATTATTTATTACATCATAGGGGGATCTTATCCTCAGATCATTCCATATCATATTTCCTTGTACTAATAACATAGACTAATATGAATCACTCATTGCTAGGCTTTGCCAAGTAGTACAATGGAATACCACTTATTACCTTATACTACCTATTACCCTCAAGGTAACATCTAGGTAGAAGCATATAACAAAACCATTATCAACATCCTTAAAAATATTGTTAATGATGTTAGTTGTGATTGGTACCTCTAAATATTCTATGCCCTCTAGGAATACCACACTAATTATTGTACCCTAATAGGAGCCACTCCATATTCCCTAGCTTATAGTACTAAATCCATTCTTCCCATTTAGGTTGAGTTACCTTCTATGCACATCTCATTTAAAAATGTTCTAGAAGATGAAGATTATAGGATAGCTCACCTAAAAAAGCTAGAGCTAACTGATGAGAAATGAATGACCACTATGAAAAACATTTAACCATACCAAAACCAAATCCATGGGCAATATAATTGGTGAGTTAAACATAGAGAGTTTGATCTTGGGGACCTTATTTTCAAGGAAAACCTATAGAATACCATGGTTAAAAATAATCATAAAGGAAAGTTTAAACCCAATTGGAAAGGCCCCTACATCATTATTTCAAACTATAGATTAGGAGCATATATGCTCACTACACCAAATAGGGATGAACTTGATGAGATAATGAAAATTATACACCTCAAGAATTACTTTCCTTAAGAGACCTAAAGTTTATCTATGAAGCCCATTTCTATTATGTTGTAATATTGATAATCTTCTTTGAACCATACCCTTCACTATTCTACCGTATCATTACTTTCAACCAAAGTTATTTTTACCCTCCTTAACCAAACCCTTTGACCTTGGTTCTGTTTCATTAGTTCTTTAGGCACCTTGAACGTAATCATTATAATCATATTTCTATAGTTTTTGTAGTATTCTAGATAGAGGTCATATTTTGGCCTAGTATGATAGTGGTTTTATAGTTACATCTTCATTTCTTATTTTGTTTCATTTTAAGTGTTAATTATTATAATCACCTTTGGGAAAATTAGTGTCCTACCATCATGCCACTAATTATAACCACCTATGAGAAAATTGGTATCATTGACCTATGTCATTATTTTTGAATTATAAGCATCCATGGTAAAATTAGGAACAACACATTTATCATGCCTTGAAGTACCACCTTACCAGTCCTCTACCATACTATGTCATTTTCCAACTTTACCTATTTTTGTGAACTTGATGCTAACTATTTGAGTTCGTCTACTATAAGGTAGAACTATAGTGACTTGAGGTCATAATATGACTATGTAGGTAGTGATATATTCATGTTAAGGTTAGCTTAGTCACCCCTTTGATATGCCCTCCCCATTTTATGAGCATTTTAAGTTTGAACACTCTCAGAATTTTGGGAGTTAGATCATTTTAGTATATTATCGTTCTCATTCAAGTTGAGATGCTTAGAAAATTCCAAAAACATTTGAAAAAGATCTAAAAAATTCTAAAAATCACCAACTTGACCACGTCTTTGCCTTAAGGATTTTTGGAACCCTTGTTATTTCACAAGAAACCACTTTTCATTTAGTTTCCCCATCTTTTTTGGCCTAACATCCCATGGTTTAGTCATTTTGTGAGATAATTCCCATATTACTCTACAACATCCATCATGTTTTCTTTATTATCATTTTCTTCTATCCCATTTCCTAAGAGAACTACATTTTTCCTAATGTTTATGTTGAACCTTTCATCCATATAACTATGTAGGCAGTGTCCACTTACCTCGTATATATGGAGTCAGCTCGGCTTCCCCTTCATTTTATTTTATTTACCTCATTTTGTTTGTTTGTTTCATTGTCTCTTATAACCTAGGGGTAATTTCCATCATCTTTTTTATCCTATATTCATGCTAACATTATGATTGACCATTGTTGTGTTTGTTTCCTTTTGTTCTTATTTTGTTTTGTGCTTTTTGTTTCTTTCTATTTTATCTTTCTATTTGTTTGCTTGTTTTCATGTTTCTTTGATTTCTTGTTGTTCCTTGACTTAGAGTATTTGCATTCATTGGGTTATTCCTTGAGTATTAAAATTAAGTCCATCTATATTCATATACTAACCTTGTTATCATGATTTTTATCATTAGTACATTATTTTCATGTCTTTATTAGATTGTGTGTTAATCCTTATGCATATTTTATCTAATTTATCATCGTGTTCTATATCATGATACCTACCATCACATGCTACATAAAAAATTAGGTTTGGAAATATTATAAAAAATACAACCATGATATTTATCCTTAGGACCTAAAGAATTCCTTATCTACCTAAATCAATTCCCACATATAGAGTAATTAAATTAGGAATGAATTTGTAACCCTTGCTAGTTAGGACATGCATCTCATACTACCATGTTTCCCAAATTCATCTTTATCCTCTATACCATCTTACTCTTACTCCATGAGTATAAACTTATTTCATAATCCCCCACTTCTAATTTGTCATATTAATCCCATCATTTTGTCAATGATTATAACTACCTTTAGGTAAATCATTATGTAGCATCCCATACATATAACCAATGATTCTAACCACCTATGGGAAAATCATCCTGTTTTGATCTATTTAGAGATTAATGGTTATAATTTCCTTTGTAAAAACCATTATCTATATCCACTATTGGAGCTACAATCACTGAGAATGGGGGTTGAATCAGTGATGCAAGATATTTCAAACTTTAATTTTAATCCTTTAAAACTCTTAATCAATGACCACAAGCATTCATAAAGCATACAAGATGTTCCTAACAATGAATAATAAATATGATGAAATATCACACACATAGCACACGATCTACATGGGAAACCCTCTTGGGAATAAAACCCAATCTCAATCCTACAAACACATGGAATACTTGTCCTATAAGTTGATCACAAATAAGAGACCTTTTAGTGAAGCACCCACTTCACAAGGGGCATCCACCCCTAAGTATGAGCAAACACCCACTTATTCTATATATTGAGAACCCACACAAAACCTTATAAAATCAATAACTCCAAAACTGTAGTTCCATATTAATATTATTGGAGAAACAATGTTTAACACCACTCTTTCAACTCATCACACACACTTAACCTTGCTCATACAATAAATGCATCTAAACACTCCTTTTGGATCACTCTAGGCTACTTTTCTCATCCTTAATCTAATTTGTACTTTAGTATATTCACTGAGCACACTCTCTCTACTTTATTTCTTTCATCTCTATCTTCTACTCTCTCAATAGATTCATATGCAAGTCTAGAAACCATTGCCTTGGTCTCCACATTTTATAGAGTCTTTATTAATATCAACATCTATGTCAGCCATAATACTAGCCTTAACCCTTATTAAATCTTTTATACTAATACTTATCTCAATACCATCCTCATGGGTTGGCCATAACATCTATGGGTCACACTTAAGCATCTACGCCTTTAATTAGACCTTAATATCCCTTATAGGTCTCATGGAGACCTATTACTCTTTAAGCACTTCATAGACCAAAACAAGAACACAAGATCACTCTTAAATACATGATTACACTCTATATGACCATTTAAGGCATCTTCAAATGATTGATCCCACTGAAACACTCTTATGTTAAAGCACAATTTACTCAAATAGTAGTCTTATACATAGTAGCACCATTAATGATTAAATGATCAACATTGAATATACAAACATTCAAACCTTCTAACTAGATTCTCTAGATGCATCTTGAAGTACTTTATAACTTTATGTTTTACTACACCATGAAATTCATCCTAGATGAAAAGATATAGCTCAAAAACTAAAGATTTGGTTTCCCTTATTATTTTTAATATTTGAATTCATAATTGTTAAACATCAGAGACTTTGACCTCATCTTTTTCTCTCTAACAACTTTGAATAAATATGCACCATGAATATCCTCAAAAGTAGCCTAGTCTTTATCTTACAACACTCACTATTGATCTTTGATATGAGCTCCTATGATTATGCCAATTGGTAGCTCTTTGTACCTTCTACACATTTGAATCTTTGACTCAACCCACACCATCTATCTCTATATGTATGAACACCCATAAACTATTGATCTTCTATCAAATCAATGAGATAGAGGCACATGCCACTAATATGTGCAATATTGAATATTTGACTTTGAATCAAACTATTGGATCCTTATTCAATTATATTAAACACTCAGAATTATATATGGTCTTATTAAACACTAGCCATAGATCTTTGATATCATAAATTTGGCTAAGTATGGGAAATTGGTAAACTCTATCTAAAAATTCAACTTTTCACCTTAATAACTTTTGTTGTGCTCCATGACTAGACCTAAAATTTGAACCATATGATCTCCATATATCGGGGAATCCATCCATGTATCAAAATGCTTTTGATACCTTCACATGTGTGAAATATTACATCATCAATATACTCACTCAAATTTATCTATCTAGATGTCAACTTGAGCTTAGACCTTCATATACCTATTCTGATGAATTCTTTTCACTTCTATTCTAAGCACAAATAACATCCCATAAGATATTTGCAACATCTCCATATCATCCATCAATTGTGTCACTAAGTTAAACACTCTTCAAACCATAAATATGATCACTTTTTCATTAATGCATTATTATTACATGCTCTCTTTGACGTAAATGACAATCTAGCATCAATGACCATGCTCAACAATCTCCTTCTTTATCATTAATGGTAAAATACCCTCAGAATGACTTCATATTCATTTAAACTCCTTCATTTGATCTTTCTCCCCTTTTGACAATAATTACAAAGGCTCTCTTCATCAACTTGTAAATAATAAATCCTCAAAATTATGTATGTATTCAAATACTATTTAAGATGATCAAGATACATACTTCAAGCATATGAATCAACTATTCCCCCTTTGATATGCACTAATCTAAACTTGGACTTCTATGATCCTTAAACCTGATAAACTACTCATATATCTTATAAATCACCCCATAACATCATGATATATTTCATGTCATCTATTTTGAAACATATCACACATGATCCCACTTATTCATTGTATACCTTTTCTCTAATTTATGATTTTGATTATTTACCTAGAGCACACACACTTACCACACATGAAAGATGTATCCTAAGGAGCATAGGTAGAGACAACCATTTGTAATAGAGGGACTAAATATCTCAAAACTCAAGAGACTTCCATATATTTATGTTCTTACTTGACTTGCATTCCTTCCTCATCTTTAGATTGGCATTGAATGAGTTCTCAACTTTATTCTTTTATTCTATCTCAAGATCTTGCTTGATTTCCTTTTCTATTTCAGAAGATGATGATTTTTCCTTGATAATTGAACTTGTTCCTATTCTATCATGGAAAATAATCCAATTTGAGCATATTTTTTATTTACCTACTTAGGCCTCCATTCACTATGACTCCTCTTCATGACATGAGAAGCAAAATACTGGTCATTCTTGTAGAACCTTGCTATGTGACCTCTCTTAGGATAATTGAAATAAATGAGTTTTATTATATCGTAAATACCTTTTGATTTATATATATTATTATTAATTAAAATTTCATGATTATTTACTTGATCATTGGTCCCTTGATGAAGATATTACAAAGCTGTACAATATGACCCAACTTTTGACACTTGTATCAAAATATGTCATTATTTCCTTATGAACCTGTTGATTGTCTGGAGTGATGATGTTATTCATGCTTTCCATTTTATTTCTCATAATTCCATTAAAACTCATTCTTTGAGTATCTTTTATAATCTTTTGACTTATGACCAAATTGATTGCAAAATTAATAATAACAATTGAAATTTTCATACCTCATAGCATTTGGTTGTCTAATCTAATTTATCTTCATTCTATCAATACCTTCATTCTTTTATTGATTATTAATATTCAAATCATTTATATTTTATTGAGATACATTCTCTTGTTCTTATTTGTATCCAAGACAAGATCTATCACTAGCATGCTTTTGACTACTCAGAATATTGTCAAGATCATTTGATCTCTTTTCATACTTCACAAATGACTTTAACTTAAAATATGTATTGTCTAACTTAGCTTTTAATGAGTCATTTTTAATCACATACCTTGAATACTCATCTTCTTTAGATTTCAAACTTGTAAATGGGATTTCTAATTGACAATTGAGATGCTTGACTATATCTTCATGATCCTTGGTGTCTTCATTCATTCTTACTTCAAACACACTAAATTGTTCTTCATAGTCCTTGATTGGTGAAATAATATATTTTTTATTTTTCTTCTCAATCTTAAGATCTTCAAGAGCATTCATCAATTCATCCTTATTATCTAAATCATCAGCTATATATTTGCTCATAACTTTAACTCATACATGATACACTCTTCATCCTTACTCTTTACTTATTAATTAAGAGTAAATACTTGAGTTTCCAATTATAGTGTGATATCATCATGCTCCTTGAATTTATTACTCAACCTTCTTTCAAAAATTCCATTTTTTCCTCATAGGATTTGATCAAGGAATCTTGTTTTCTATTATTTCTTTGTAGTATCCTATTTTCTTCCATAAGATCTAGATATTTATCTTCAAGAATGAATTTTTCATCTTCCTCCTCTAAGCTATCTTTGACAAATAAATATTTACTTAAATAACATTCACCTTCATCATCGCTAAAAGCCATGAACAAAGTCTCTATGTCCTTATTATAAAAGGATAAAAAAAAACATCACTGTCAGATGTGTTTACTTCTTCTGTTAATGAGTTATTATCTTATTTATGGTAAAGGATATTACTACCTTTATATGATTCCTTATTTCTAGTTTTATTATTGAAGAAATTTATGTACTTGATAGGATCCTCATATTTATTATGTTCATCCTCATGAGATTCCTTATAAGCTTCTTTGAGTTTAAATGTGTCTGGACATTTAAATACAAAATGACCAACTTTACCACATAAAAAAAATTTAAAAGGAAGTTTTAATTCATACTTACCTGATCCTACATTCAATATTATTACAATTATGGCTTAAATTTTATCTTCATTAAGATCAAAATCTTCAAGACTTAACTTAAACTACTTAACTTATTTGATCACCTTGAAGGTTACTTCTTTCTTAGGAGGTTTGTCCTCATCAACTCTCACCTCATAGGTATTAAAGATGTCATGTAGTTCTTCCAACTTCAACTAAGTGAGAGCATATATTTCTTCTACAACAAAAACTTTTAAATCAAACTTGAGTGCAAGAGTCCTAAATACCTTCTGTACTATAGTGAATTCATCAATCACCTCTCCAAGACCTATGATCATGTTTACTACCTCATCAACCCTTAGAAGATAGGATTGCATAATATTTTTTTCCTTCATAATGAGACCTTTAAATTGAATTTGATATGTTTAAAATTTATCCAATTTTACCTTTGAATATCCTTAATTGATAGTCTATAATTTGTCCCAAATGTCATTGGTAGACTTTCAATGAATCACTTTGGTGAAATAAGTTTCGAATAGTCCACAAATGATAGCATTCAAAGATTTATATTTATTCTCACTCAATTTCTTATTAGTAATACTAGTTGGAGGATTAACTAGTGTATTATAACCATTTATGATATATTACCAAGTATCAAACCTTAGATACATGATGTATGTACTCATCCTGTCACTCTATAAAACAAAATTTGACCCATTGAATAGTGGTGTTTGATTTATAGATAAAGCCTAATTTTATTGACTTACCATATTTTACCTTTGATCACCTTCAAGTGGTTAAACTTATAATGAAGGTCCTACTTTGATACCAATTATTGGATATACAATCACTAAGAGGGAAGTGAATCAGTGATGCAAGATATTTCAATATTTAATTGTAATTATTTCAAACTCTTAATCAATGACCACAAGAATTCATACAACATAGAAGATGCTAATTAAAATGAATAAGAAAGATGATGCAAGATCACACACATAACATAAAATACACATGGGAAGCCCTCTTATGGAATAACATAGAGTCTCAAGCCTATAAACACATGGATTACTTATCCTATAAGATGATCACAAACATGAGACCTTTTAGTCAAGCACCCACTTCACAAAGAGCACCCACCCATAAGTATGAACAATTACCTACTTATTATAGATGTTGATCACCCATAAAATAGATTATGAAATCAAAAACTCTAGAACTCTGATTTCAAATCAATCTAATTAGAGAAACAATGTTTAAAACCAATCTTTCAACTCATCACACACACTCAACCTTGATCATACAAGAAATGCATCCAAACACCCCTTTTGGATCACTTTAGTATTCTTTGCTCATCATCAATATGATTTGTACTTTAATCCATCCACTAATAACACTCTCTCTAATTTCTTTCCTTCATCTCTATCTTTTACTCTCTCAACACATTCATATGCAATTGTAGAAACCATTAACTTTGTCTCCACATTCTATAGAGTATTCATGAATATCAAAATTTATGTCAGCCATAATACTTACCTTAAGCCTTAAGACATCTATTATGCCAACACATAGCTCAATACCATCCTCACAGGTTGGCCATAGCATTTATGGGTCACAATTAAGTAGTTACACCTTTGAATTAGACCTTAATATCCCTTGTAGGTCTAATGGAGACTTATTATTCTTTTAACACTTCATTGAGCAAAAAAATAACACAATATCACTTTTAAATACATTGGTCCACTCCATATAACCTCTAATACATATTCAAATGATTTATCCCACCAAAACACTCTTATGCTAAATCACTATTAACTCAAATAATAGTCTTGTACACATTAGCACCATGAATGAACAAATAGTTATATTTGAATCTCTATAACTTTGATTGTACAAACATTCATACCTTCTAACTAGATTTTCTAAATGTACCTTGAAGTCCTTTACAACTTTCCTTTTTATTGCACAAATAAATTCATCCTAGATCAAAAGATATATCTCAAAAACTAAAGATTGGTTTTCCCACATTAATTTTAATATTTTAATTCCAACAGTCATTGTGTAATCATTAAACATCAGACACTTTGACCTCATCTCATGCTCCCTCGCAACTTTGAACAAATACACACCATCAATCTCCTTGGAAGTACCTTGGTCCTTATCTTTTATTTCTCACTATTGATTTTGATCCAAACTCCCATGATTGTGCCACTTAGAAACTCTGTATGCCTTTTACACATTTGACTCTTTGACATGACCCACACCATCGATCTCTATCTATATGAACACCTGTGAACTATTGATTCTCTATTAAATCAATGAGATAGAGACACATGTCATTAGAACATGCAATCTTTACTATTTGACTTTGAACCATGTCATTGGATCCTTATTTAGTTATATTAATTGCTCATTATTAGATCTATGGTCTAATTAAACACTAGATATAGATCTTTGATATCATAAATATGGCAACTTGGTAAAATCTATTTGAGAATCCAACTTTACACGTTAATAACATTTTTTGTGATACATGCCTAGACTTGAAATTTGAACCATATGATATCCTCATATAGGGGAATCCATCCATGTATCAAAATACTCTTAAAACCTTCACACTTGTGAAATATGACATCATAAATCTACTCACTTAGATTTATCTGTCAAGATGACTACTTGAGATTAGACCTTCATATGACTATTCTGATGAATTTTTTTCACTTCCATAAGCATTATAAGCACTCATAACATCTCATAAGATATTTACAACATTTTAATATCATCAATATCATCCATCAATTACCTCACTAAGTCAAACACTCTCTAAACCATCAATCTGATCACTTTGTCATTAATATATTAATACCACATGCTCTCTTCAATATCAATGACAACCTAACATCAATGACCATGCTCAACATCCACCCAATTGGGGTATGTTTTTATCAAGCTAATGGTTATAATTAATAGTTGATAAATCACTATTTTCCTTTTAATGATTATAACCACCTTTGGGTAAATCATTTTGTTGTTACCCTTGTCCTTTTTTTCTAATGATTATAAATGCATGTGGGCAAATCATTATATTTTCATCACGTTATGCTGATGATTATAACCACCTTTGAGAAAATAATCCTATTTATATACCTAACTAGGGTAGCTCACTTTCCACTAATTATAACCACCTATGGGTAAACTAGTGTTTTCCACCCCATCATTTTCCTTCTTTAAAGGCATCGATCACCAACTTTCTTTTTTATCGCTACCTTGAGGGGGCATCCAAATCTCATCCATTACCATTAAATTATTAATCACATAGGACCTTTTCATTCTTTGAGAAGATGTTACTATGTTTATAACTTGTAACACCTTCCCAAATAGGGTTAAACTATAGACATCCAAAAATGGATGTAACTAGCTTCTGACTAAACTTTAGACTGATTCCTACTAATGATAGGAAATTAAGATTAGGAATCAATGAACATCCCAAATTTTCTTGTGAATCATTTATAAAATCTCATAATTATGTTGAGATATACCTAATTAAATTATTCTATTGTCTGCAATAACAACCTCTCATAGATTCATCCATAATCATCATGTGGCATAACAACTATCACTTTGGCCTATAGACCTCTTAAGTGTGGCATTTGAACATTTGATCAAATCTTGAAAGAGATAAAGTACTACTTAGAATAAACTACCAATATAAACAAAATTAAATGCTTGGTTGAATTATTCATTTGTAATTAATGAATATCGAAAAAAAGAAATTCAAAATTTCAAAATATCTAATCCTTCATCATTGTCATTGTGAGTTATCAAGCTCTTTGAAAATATCACAAAATATCTAATTTTAAATCCATGCCTATTAATTGAAAATCATAATTACATGACAACTATTAACTCAATAGGAGTTATTTTTAACTCACCTAGGTTTAGTTTGAACCCATTCCAATCCTAAACTGAATATTAACTCACTTGGGGTGAGTTAATTCCTAAGGATATAAATACAAGGCCATACCTATTCATTAAGAAAACATGGATATTTTAGAATTATTATGCAATATTTACACTATGATACTATGCAAGTAGTGTTACCATACCCAAATATTAATCTAAATGACATCAAAGACATGTTTCCAAAGAGATAAGGAACCAAAAAACCTCGATTATTAAAGACTTCTTGATGTAAAAACTAAGAAAGCCATTAAATAATCCATTTGGAGCTCCAAGGAATGTAAAAGAGTTATTTCTTTTATATTTTTGTTGTGATTTTATTTAGTTTTATTACCTAAGCTCTCCCTAGTGACTAGGATAGAGGTGTTAGGATTTTAGTGTGTTTATTTCATTTATTTTATGGGATTAATACAAGATTAACATGACCTCTATTGTATTCCTTGATCGCATGTTAGTCCAACCATGTGTGCCAAAATGAGATCAAGGAATATAATATAAGGGAGGTTAGTCTTGTGTTAGTCCCATAAAATAAATGAAATAAACATAATAAAATCTTAACACCTATATCCTAGTCACTAGGGAGAGCTTAGTGATGTGCCCAAAATATGGCTCATTATTGACATGTAATTTTCTTCATTTCATCTCTCTAAGGATATACTATTATGAAAGTCATAGACCTTTAGCTAACTATTGCATGGAAAATAGTTACTTTATCTCATTTATGTCAAACCAAAGGTTGAGTTACCATTTTATCATTTATACCTAAAAAGTAGCATGTTTTAGTGTTTTGGTTTTGAAGAATACATTAGAAAGATGGTAGAAATAGAATTTTGGAGAATTCTCACTTTTGAACTTAGTTTATTGAAGCTATAGACTCACTTAGCCAACATCTATAGACTCTATAAGACCAATTCTATGGACTCTATAGAACTACTCTTATAGACTCTGTAGAACTACTTCTATGGACACTATATATCTAGAATCTATGGACTGTATAGGTCTATTTTATATACTTTATACATATGAGAATTGGGAAATATGGGATTTATAAGAGATAAAGATGGCTACAACTAGAATCATGTCAACAAAATATTTGCCTCCTATTTTGAAGGATTCAATATTGATATATTTTGTATATATTTGGAACTTAAAACAATTATAGGGATAGTATAATTGTTTTGTGATAATAGTTAAAAGCTCTACTTCGAAACTCTAAGAAGGAAGCTCTTCATCATCTTTAGCTAAGATCCTTGAATAAGATGTGGAATCACATGTTCAAGATTCTCCTAAAATATTATTTAGGATTAGAGCATTGTCTCAACCAAGTCCTATAGGAAGAATTCACCCAGAACATCTATTTTCAAGAAGAGATTATCTAGACTTTGAAAAAGATTTAGAAACAACATTTGAATAAGCCATCAATAAAGAGAGTTCTGAAAAATTTGAACAACCTTCAACCAACGTTCATTGGGAAGCTAGTCCTAGTTTTGAAGAACTATCAAAAGAAGAAGAATATATGGCTGAACAACCAAACTAGGGAGTTGCAGTACCAGGGAGGACTTTTTCCTTTCCCATTGTTTCATATTCTAATGATCAAAATTCTATGAAACATATTACTCCTGCTAATTTTCCAAATTTTTGGAGAAGATCTATATAAGACCCTAATCAATTTGTATTTGAATAAAAGCTAAAAGCTCTACTTCAGAACTCCAAGAAGGAAGTTCTTCATCATCTTTAGCTAAGAGCCTTGAATAAGCTATGGAATCGCATCTTTAGGATTCTCCTAAAATATTATTTGGGACTAGAGAATTATCTCAATCAAGTCCTATAGGAAGAATTCACCCAGAACATCCATTTTCAAGAAGAGAGTATTTAGAGTTTGAAAAATATTTAGAAACAACATTAGAACAAGCCATCACTGAAGAGAGTTTTGAAAAAAATAAATAACCTTCAACCAATGTTCATTAGGAAGCTAATCCTAGTTTAAATAACCATCAAAATAAGAAGAAGATATGGTTGAACAACAAAACTAGGAAGTTGCAGTACCAGGAAGGACATTTTCCTTTCCCATTGTTTCAAACCCTAATGATCAAACTTCTATGAAAAACATTACTCTTGCTAATTTTATAAATTTTTGGGGAATATCTTTAGAAGAACCTAATTAGTTTTTATTTAAATTTAAAGTACTTTGTCAAACCTATGACTATACAATAGATAATCAAAAACTAAAAATATTCCCATTTACTCTCAAAGATGTAGCCATGAGATGGTTCATGGTCCTGCTGGGTAACTCCATTCACACATGGGATGAAATGGAAACTACATTTCTAAACAAGTATCAAGATTATTTCAGGGTATGGGAAAGAAAGGAAGATTTTTTATAAATAAAAAAATGATGATGAATCCTTGAAAGACTATCTAGATAGATTTACATTTGTTCATAAACAGAGTAGTTACCTACTCACTGAGGAAGTCCTGAAACTTGTTTTCCTCAAAGGATTAGATGAATAAACTAGAGAGGCATCAAATATAATGGGAGGAGAAGACATAAATAAACTGGCCTTTCATCATATTTTAGAACTCTGTACTAACTACTCTAGGACAAAACTAGGGATTAAGAGAACAAGACTAGGGAAATCTAATGAAATGGGTAAATTGATGGAAAAATTTACTAATCTAAAGACATATATTTTGGTCACACTCAATACTACATTGGATGACCTTTAGGCTAAATCCAATACAATAGAACCATTAAAAATATATTATCTTAAGTGTAGGTTGAAACATGCCCTTAGAGACTATCTTTTAGATTAAAAAACATTTCATCTTAGGAATCTATGAAGGAAAAGATCATGACACAGATCATTGTACTTATCTACCCACTTTGAAAGCTCAGATGAAATCAAATGTTCAATCCAATGAAGAGCTAAACTATATTCAAAGGTAGAAATTTTTTCCATAAAACCAACACCAAGAACAATTTGCTTCCAAAAATCTAACCAATCCTTGGACATCATCATGGAATGTTCCAATGACTCCATCCATGTGGGAATAAACATAGATGACATCAACTCAATTGTCATGGAAAGGACAAGAATAAATACCACCTCAACCATGGATGATACCACCTCAACCATGGCTGATACCAAAATAACCATGGGTGCCCCAACAATAGTCACATACATAGTGAAATCCATAATGGAATCTTAATCCACAATATAATAAACCAAGAAGACCACTATAATAGTAAACTATAATTCCACCCTTATTGTCCAACATCTAGAATAAATTAATCATCCCCCAATGCCTACACAACCAATAGCTAATCTAAAGAATAATTAGTCACCACCTATTTATTTTAGTGAACAAGAAAACATAATGAATGTAGAAGCAATTGACTACTTTGATATTTAATTAAGATCAAGGAAAAATATAAAAGAACCACCAATTCTCATTTTGGAAATACCAAATTAAAAAAAAACAATATTAACTACATAACAAAGAAATCAAAAGCAAGGAAAACTATGATAAATATAAGGGAAATGTCACTGTACCATTAGTTCCTTTCCTTGAGAGATTAAAAGAAATTAAAACCAAAGAAGAAATGGATTTTATCTATGAGTTTTAAAAGATGAGTATTGAGGTACACCTACTATAAGATATTAGGGATATTCTTGAATTGAATTAAATCATTATGAATTTGTGTGTCAAGACACCTAGAAGAGAGAAATAGTATCCAAAAACTGTACATGTTGATGGAAAGCTTGCTGATTTTTTAGCAAATAAAGTCTTAATACCCAAGTATGCATACCCAGGTAGTCTTGTCATAACAATCACAATAGGAGGGAAGGAAATTCCATATATTCTAGTGGATTTAGGGGCAATAATCAATGTCATGACAATTGATACTCTTCAAACACTATCCCTGATGGGAATGTAACCTATGACTACAATCCTTCAAATGGAAGATCAACCTCTGGCAAAACCAAAAGTAAATATAGATAATGTTGTAGTACTTTTTTAATATTGGGAGTATCTAGTTTACTTTATGGTGCTATATCCTAAAACCAAGAATTTAGAATATCCCTTAATCCTAGGAAGACCATGGATAACTACTGTGGTAGCACTAATTGATTGAAGGTCAAGATAAATGCCCATTTCTAATGGTTCAAAATCCAAAAACATTTTTTTTGTACCCTCCTACAAAACCATCATTCAACCACAGAGAAAACATTTGGGTAGACAAGTTAGATAATAACACAAATGATCTATCAACCTTGGCCATGATTATAGTTAAAAAGCATTTAGAAGAATTGGGTGATATAGGATCAAGTTCAAAATCTATGAATTATGCCAGTCTAGAGTCTATGGATTCTACCAATTTAGAATCTATGGATTGTGTCAGTCGAAAATCTATGAACTATGTAGATTTACTAGTGGCATGTTCTACCAATCCTCTTGATTCTTATTCATCATATGACCATAGGATGATCTAAGAAAAAGTGTGAAATTATGCAAGAACACAACAAAAATAGTTATTAAGTGCATTCCATTATCCATTAGAAAGAACTATTCCTCTAACCACATTCCATATATTACTTCCCCATCATTATTCACTAATCAATGAATTGAAATAAGTGGAATCCAAATATCTGGACATAAAACCTCTCATGATATTATCTAGGAAAGTCTTGAACATCAATCTTGTTGTAGTCTATGAATTAAATAAATTTTGACACTATATAATAGGCTAAAATGTGTTTATCTATATATACAATTCAACTATTAGATACCTTATCAACAAACCAATAATGGGAGGAAGGATTATCAAATGGTTATTGCTTTTACAGGAATTTGATATAACTATTATATATATACTAGGAAAATTTAATGTGGTTTTTTATTTCTTATCCAAATTTGACACTTCAAGTGAAGAAGAACCAGTGGATGATGATTTTATAAATGAACAACTATTTGTTGTTTCAGCATAATCTCCATGGTTTGTTGATATAGCTAATTACCTTGCTATAGGGAAATTTCATTTGTATTTTTCAAGAAGGTAAATAAAATGTTTAATCAGATAAAGTTATTCTAAATGGATTAATGAAATAATGTTTAAACTTGGGCTTGATCATGTATTTCTTAGGTGTGTCACAAATGATGAAGCATATCACATCATCAGGGCTTATCATGATGAACTAGGGGGAGAACATTATTCAACCAAAATAACTATACATAAAATCCTTGGAGTAGGATATTATTGGCCTCATATTCACAAGTGAGTCAAGAAATATGTTAGACGTTGTGATGCATATCAAAGAATGGGAAAACCCACTCTTTCAGCTAAAATTCCTCTCCATCCTCAACTAGTTTTGGAACAATTTGAGAAATGGGGAATTGACTTTGTCAGACCTATGAGACCCCCTTCTTTAGGAAAGGAGTATTTAATTGTTTGTATAGATTATGTCACCAAATGGATAGAAGTGGAATTTTTGACTCATGTTTAAGAAGAATCAATGGTAGAATTCTTATACTTTAGAATTATGCAAAGATTTGGTGTTTCAAGGGAGATAGTCTCAGATCAAGGACCCCTGTTCATGTCAAACATGATAAAATACATCATGAACATATATTAAGAATAGAACATGAAGTCTTCTCCATATCATCCATAAGCTAATGGATAAATTGAAGTCACCAATAGAGAATTGGAAACCATTTTGACCAAGACTGTTAGTACTAGTAGAAAGGATTGGGTAGATAAAGTACCATAAATAGTTTGGGTGTATAATATCACCTAAAAAACAACTACTAGTTTTTCTCCTTATGAGCTAGTTTATGGTAAGAGACCCTTATTCTATGTTGAACTTGAATTACAAACATTGAAAACAACATTAGAAGTGGGAATTGAATTGGAAAAATTATAGAAATAAAGACTAATGAAACTCAATCAACTTTATGAAATGTGAATTGAAGCATTAGAAAGGACTGAATTGGTGTAAAGTTAGAGAAAAATTTGGCATGACTCACACATCAAACAATGAAAGCTTCAAAAAGGAGACTAGGAATTATTATTTGACTCAAAATTTTAAAAATTCAAAGGTAAACTAAAGACAAGGTGGTTAGGACCATATCAAGTAGAGGAAGTCTTTGAAAATGTTTATGTCAAGTTGATGCCTATTGCTGACAATAGAAGGAATCTTCTAGTTAATGGGCATAGACAGAAACTTTATCAACAACCTCTTAGTAAAGATGAATTTGTAAAAAAAATGAAAAGTGAAATAGCTTTCTTGGAGGAATTAGTTTCCTTCAAGGAACTTGTCCTTCAATTATTGCTCTTTATTTCAAAAAAAAATTAAAAAACTCAATAGTGAAAATCCTTTCGAGGATGCTATTGACAATGCACAGCTGGAAAACTAACTTGCTGGCTAGTTATACATTAATAAAAAGGGCCTTAACTAGAAAACTAGTAATGGCTAATCAAGGGAGAGAAAAAGAAAGTTTGATCATGTAATCTTGATTGATTTTCTCATGCAATGAAACTTCACATTGTTCTTTTGAAGTATGATAACTAGTTCATGTAAACTTACTTATACATGACAAATGGCAAGAGAAGAAAAAGATTTGAGGTAAGAATAAGTGACTGATAAGTTTATTTGTTCATGTTTTAGTGAACTAGAAGTTTTTTATTTAAATAAGGTTAATCTTCGTGAGATGAAAAAGTACAGCTAGATAATAATTTATTTTGTAAAGAAAAAAATAATCATAGCATGCAAAAGAAAGAGATGAAAGAACACATGTCATAATGAATAAATATATTCAAGGCAATCAATTACATCATTATCATTATGATGACATCATACTATAAAAAGCCTTAAAATAAAAGGGTCTCTAATTCATTTTGATCAAATATGGCAAAATATTATGGTGGTAGAAGCAATAACTATCCCCTCCATGTGAGCAGTAAAATTGCCACTGTACCATGCCATCATTCAACTGATCATGTTAGTGTTCAAATCACCAAAACAGTCAATAGTCCCACTCTATATACATCAAGTGAAGCCAAAATTCATGTAAAATAATTATTAAAACACCATCAGCTCATAGATAATTAAAATCACACATATAACATGCTCATAGAGGTTACCAATCTCTACAAAGTGCACCAGATACTTTCTTTTATGAATTCCAAAGGAAAATAAGTGTAAACTGTAGTTTAAATTTATCAAACATCTCCACAATCAATGGTAATTTGGTTGACAATCATAAATTTAGGAAAGAATGGGGAAAAAGACAAGATCAAAACCAAAAAGGTAACCAAATTCCTCAGTGATAGGGTTTTTATGGTAGTATTTGAGGCAAATGTTTGGCTACCATTTATCCAAAATTTTAAAGGATTCCATGAACCATTGGTAAGTAAATTTGTGAAAAACCTTACTCCTAATGTTTCTATTATTAAAGGAGTAGATATTCCAGTGTCTAGTTGGGTTATTAGTGAACTCGTAGAAATCCCAGATGAAGGAATGTAAGTAACAGGAAAAATTTCATGTAATTACCTAATTTCTCAATTCAATGGAAATGAATGGACTAGAGATGAATGCTTGATTAATTCAAAAATGAAAGCTAAGGGGATTTGTAAAGATTCATTTCTAGAGCCATGGTAGTCTGTGGCATTATGGGTAATCAAGTATATCACTTGTGAAGGATAATTTAGTCTTTTGGGAGGAAAAGCCATGAAAATCTTGATACATCTTAAACATGGAAGGTAAAACCCCTAGTGAAGAATTAACATTCCATATTTGTTGTATGGTCACCTTCAATTGATGACCACAACCCCTAATGCTTCCATCAGACATCATGGCCTCATTCACCTTATTATTCAACATCATTTCCTACAATAGGGGAAAGAAGTTTGGGAAGCCTTTGAAAATAGAGTCATTAGACAAATTTTAGTCCCACATGTACAAGAAGAAACTAGAACATTAGATTCAATCTAGTCATAAAGGCAATCTATCACAACTGCTACACCCACTAAATAAATGAGCTCAAGTAAAAATAAAAAACAACTTACAGTTGTAAACTCCTAACTCTTCAATAAGGGTTACAAGATCTCAAGCTGCTCAAACCCTTGCTATTTTAGAGACTCTATTAAAACCTTAGGAACCTATTGAACAACCAATTCTCTACTTAGGAAGAAGAAAATTAAAAAGATAAGTTACTACCTCAATATGACTTGAGAAGGCTAAGGGTTTGACTACTACAATTGAAGAATAGTCAAGTGTAGCCTAGAGAACTAAGAAAAGGAGAAGGAAGCTAATTCTTTTGGATGAAGATGAACAAGAAGAAATGAATACTTTGGATAGTATTAAACAACTATCTCAACCTTTAGAATAATAAAATATTGAAGAATGAGAGACTCCTAAAATAACTCCTATGGAAGAACATGTTGAAAGCCCTACCATACAACCATTCAAGGAATTATAAAGCTCTCTAATAAGGGAACCAGAATATGAATAAGGTAATTCAATAGGAGAAAAAAATGATTAAATTGAAGTTCCATTAGGCAAAGGTAAAGATCTATATACATTTGAAGGAGAGCCATCCAGTCCCAAAGATCCTATCATACAACTAACTATGAAAATTTTTAAAGCCCAAAAGTTGATTCAACAATAAACAACAGATATTATAAA
The DNA here is from genome assembly GCA_037957365.1 of Torreya grandis. NCBI lineage: Eukaryota > Viridiplantae > Streptophyta > Pinopsida > Cupressales > Taxaceae > Torreya > Torreya grandis. The sequence goes on from JARHVA010008638.1 coordinate 216,037, forward strand.
TCTACTTATCAATATATAGAGTAAGGATCAAATCAAATCTATGTTAGTATAAAAATTAGAAACATATTTGAATTTTGCTTTAAAATTTAATAAACTAGAAGAAATAATAGAACAAAAAGAAGAGGAAGAAGTTAATCCATGGACATATATAAAGAATCTTGAGAAAGAAAATAGAATGTTAAAAGAAAAATTGTTTAATTGTTCTCAGACATTTTTTGTTAAGGATAGTTAGCCTACCTCTTCTCTGAAAACATTTGCTAATCAAGGATGTCAAACCAATTATCTATATATTCCTCCATTATAAATGTTACATCAAGCTCAACACGAATTTCAATCAATCAAATAGAATAATGATTTTTTATTCATTACCAATAAGAAATTGGAGAATGATAAAAATAATATTAGAAACTAAAACTAAGACTTTAGAGGAAGACTTGTAGAATGCTTACAAATTAGGAGAGATTATTCTAGCCTATAGACATCCCTCCTCTGCATATAGTCTATTCCTATTTGAATAGTTATATAGATGGCAAATTCTTAAGATATCCTACCATCTTCCTTATAATATAATGGTTCCATATACATTTTTGGAAATATTCTACTGTTCTGGGCTGGATACTCAAGATCTCCTCTAGGAATTTTATCTACATGATTTGATAATAGGAGATCATGAACAATAAATTTCTAATAAATTAATAGGTAGGAGAAGTTAAAATGAGATCACTTCATTCCACTTTCAATAATTAGTTGACATGAAAAAATAGATTTGAAGAATATACATATCATTTTAAAACTATAAGGTTATGCATTAAACCAACCTTCTCCATTCTGAGATTGATTGACAAAAATTTCAAGAGAGCTTGTTTAAATAATAACATAAAAAACCATTATTCGGAAGCTTTGTATAACTATATTATTTCATTTGACCTATTTTTAAGACAAAGCTTTGGTTCAGTTGTTTCTATTAGTGTGAAAAGATGGGACCAATTATGAGTATCTCTCAAAAGATGAGAAGTTATGTCTCCTAACAATATGGGGTGGAGTAGAAGAAGAGATGAAGCAATTATTGAAGAAATTATAAATAAAATTTGGTAGAAAGGAAACATGGATTAGAATGAGGTATAGACCTCCATTATTTGTCATACTAGTTCTTGGATCGAAAAATTAGGCACCACAATTTGATGAAGAGTTTAACATATGGAAAAGAATGGTTCAAACGTATAAAGGATTTACAAGAAATATAGATCAAAATTTCAAAGATGAAATTGATGAATATGATCTTAGCAAGGGTATGAAAAATAGGTCAAGAACCAATGAATCTAGTTGAATGTTTACAATGGGACTTGTAAAAGGTTAAGTCTGGGGAGAGATAGTGAGCCCAAAATATGGCTCATTATTGACATGGAATTTTCTTCATTTCATCTCTCTAAGAATATAATATTATGGAAAGCATAGACCTTTAGCTAACTATTAAATGTAAAATAGCTACTTTATCTCATTTATGTCAAGCTAAAGGCTGAGTTACCATTTTGTCATTTATACCTAACAAGTAGCATGTTTTAGTTTTTTGGTTTTGAATAATACATAGGAAGGATGGTAGAAATAACATTTTGGAGAAGTTCTAGTTTTGACCTCAGTTTCTTGAAGCTATAGACTCACTCAACCAAAATCTAAGGAATCTATAAAACCACTTCTATAGAATATATAGAGATACTTCTATGGACTTTACAGAACTATTTCTATAGAAACTACAGATCTAGAATCTATGGACTCTATAGGTCTATTTCTATGGACTTTACAGATCCAATATTTAAGAAATATGGGAGTTGCAAGAAAGGAGGGATATAGCTGGAATCGCATCAACAAAATATTTACCTCCTATTTTTAAGGATTCAATATTGATATATTTTGTATATATTTGGACCTTAAAACTATTATAGGGATTGTATAGCTATTTTATGATAATAGTTGGATTCTCTGGGATTACAATCAATTTGAATCTCCTATCTTTGGGGAGTAACAAACTGACTAGTAGTTCTATTTTTTAGCATACTATATTTAGTCCAAGGAATGAATATAAATATGTATGTTTTCATCTAAAGTAAAATAATAATGAATATAGTTATATTTTGAGATCTAAGAATATTTTAAACTTCCCAACTTTCATGAGTTAATGCAGAATTATTCCAGTTTTCAGTACTGAGTAAACTTCATTCCTAACTCTAAGAAGAGCAAGAGCCCACTCTCCTTGGAACCAAGAATTTTTTTATGGTATTTATATTTATGTTAAATTAATTATCCATTATTATATAATCAAATTATCTTCAATCTTTTCATGTCTTAGTCATTCATGAAATAGTAAATTCTGGGCTTACATTTCAATAGTATTTCATTTTTCCAGCAAGTGTGAGTGAAGAGTTAAATTTACATTTTAAAGAAAAGTATGAATCAGATATAGATTTACATTTCCATGCAAGTGTGAATTAGATTTATATTTAAATTTCCATGCAAGTGTGAATTAGACTTATATTTACAGTTTCAACAAGTGTGAATTAGATTTAAATTTACAATTTCAAGCAAGTGTGAAAGTGTGCTTTAATTTCAAGAAAAGGATTGAATTAGTTAGTGTAATGGTTAATCTCTTCTTTTAGAATGTGTGTGAAGTAATTAACTTATAATAATCTTATCAGTGGTAAAAGTTAGATAAAAATCATCAAAATACCCCCAAGACCAACTTATAGATCTACCACCATAAACCTTATTGTAGATAGCTTTGGACACCAGCCCTAGTTTGATAGACATCAATCTAAAAGATTGATTAAATGAAGAGTTAAACTACACTCATCACTTAGGTAACAAAACTAAATGAAATCACAAAAAAAACATAAAATAAACAACTATTTTATCTTCTTTGGAGCTCCAAATGGACTATTGAATGGCTTACTTGGCTTATGCATCAAGCAGTCTTTGACAATAAAGGTTGCTTGACTCCTTCTCTCCTTTGCAACTTGGCTTTGATGTTTCTTGGATTAATATTTGGGCATGGTAACACTAATTACATTAATCTTATGGATTAAATATTTCATAATAACTCTACAACATACAATATTTTTTAATGAAGAGGTATGTCCTCGTATTTATAGCCTTAGGAATTAACTCTCACCCAAGGTGAGTTAAGGTTGATTTTAGGATTGGAATGGGTTAAAAATAAACCTAAGTGTGTTAAAACTAACTACAATTTATTTAATAGTTTTCATCTAATTATGATTTATAATTAATAGGGATGGATCTCAAATTAGATATTTTAGAATATTTTCAAAGAGCTTGACAACTCATAAAGGCAATGATGAAGGCTTGGATATTTTGAATTTTTGAATTTCTTTTTTTAAATATTCATTAATTACAAATGGATAATTAAACTAGGCACTTAGTCTTGTTTATATTATTAATTAACTTTAATTATCACTTTAACTCTTTCAATATTTTATCAAATGTTCAAGTGCCCCACTTAATAGGTCCATAGGCCAAATTGACAATTGTTATGTCATAAGGCAATTAGGGATGAATCTATGAGAGGTTATTATTGCATATGATAGAATTCCCTAATTAGGGATGTTTCAAAATGATTTTGAGCTTTTATGAATGATTCAAAAGAAAATTTGATATGTTCAATGATTCCTAGGCTTAATTTGTAATGGTTGGTAGGAATTTGTCAAAAGTCTGGTCAAAATCCAATTGTGGTTAGTTTATAATGTCTACAGGGGCATGAAGATGGAAGGATATAATGGGGGATTAGAACTAGGATATGTGTATGGTGAATAAAAATGTGGGATAACCAAATTTTCTTTGGACATCTTTATTTTTGAAGTAGTCTTGAGAACATACTTGGTGAGGTCTGGAGACTCATAAACTAAGACTATTTATGACTTTTTTTGACACCTTGTGTTATTAGTAGCCCAAATTGGGTAGAAAGGTCTGAATGTAGAGGAATTGTGGAAAAAAATTGATTGAGACACTAGATTTTCAAAATGTAGACAAGTTAATGTAGTTTTTAAGCCAAATGTAGAAAAAATGGGTTGTGTAATATTAACCTATGTTAGCCCTTAAAATAATTGTGAAATATGTGTATAAGTGACAATAATGGGGTCAGTAGTGGAGATATTAACTATATTGACCAAAAAGTCCAAAATTAAAGTACTTACAAGAGTAGGGACACTAGAAATACTCATGAAGTCCAATAAAATGGTGGCAATCTAGGGGTGACTAGAGAAATTAGGGTAATGGATAAAACATGGGAAGAACTTATATGTGATAAATCTTATCAAGTGTCCATTAGAGGGACAAATAAAATAGGTGATGTCATTACTAAAGATTTAACTATTATACATTATTGGTCCATGCCTTTGCCCACAAAAGGTTTTTGGTCTATCTTCCCAATATGCACTTGTTTTATAATCTAAGTATGGGGAGGACTAGGGATCCAAATTATAAAGGTTCTTTATGGATGCATCTTATAAGAAATATAAAATGTAACTTCTATTTTTTAGTCATCCTCATAACTTTCCTCTAAATATTGGGTTTGCATCTTCTAAGAAATATAAAACGTAACTTCTATTTTTTATTCATCCTCATAACATTCATCTAAATATTGGGTAGACTCATATAATTTATCCTCTTAAAAATATTCTTCCACATAATCATCTTTTGTGTCAAAGTAAGGAATACCTAATGATACACCTAAGTAGTGATATGGCCTCTCTTATTATTATGTGAACCTAGGGACTTATAGAATGGTAGGAGAATACCTTATTACGTAAATTATTGTAGGAGGTGTAATTGACATAGTTTTTATGTGCATTAGAGGGGGAGAAAGTGAATAACTAACCATTAGAGCTCAAGGTGTTAGAGTTGTGTCAAAAACTAGTATGAAATCAATGGTGAATATTGGTATTAAAGGTGTACATTTGTCTAGACTATGTTTCCATTCATTCTTTGACATTGGAACATTCCTAAGGATCCTTGATTTGAATTATTCACTAGTTTCTTCCTATGTTTCCTCCTTTGCCTCTTAACTTGATTAGTGGATCTTCCCCTTTCTCTATTCCAATTGCATCCTCCTTTTTAATGGAGGGATCATATTATATATACAAAATTTTAATGTAAATATAAGCATTATCCATTATAATATAAAATTTAGAATCATCTTAAGGATGCAAAAAAATCAAATCATGATCATATTCACAATGTCCATAGTTCTATTTGATTAGTATTTGAAACATGTTTATTTGCTACATGATTACCCATCTGGGGTCACGTTATCTGAATTCAACTAGTATAAACGTTAAATAACCTATGTGCCTTGAGGTTTTGGCCAATTATTCACAATATTTGAACTGTTGCCTCCCATTGTTGAGGTATTGATACTTGGCCAATATAGCCCTTCTCAAATTTTCATCCAAATATTGGATAGTTAATAAGTTATCTATTACTTGAACAATTTATCAAGATAATGCATGTGTAGATAAAACATATCCACTAATGTACATTCAAATGTATTTATTGTGTGGTCTAGATATGAACAATAGTAACCTAATTAATTGAGTGATGTCTTGATCTCTGTAGACAATCTTGGCATTGGGTGTCAATTATTGCATTATAAACCATAGGACAGAAAGCGTTTTCTATCCTCTACATGTGATGCATTATTTTTATTTATGAATATGATTAAAGTCATAAAAAAATACTTTTTTATACTTTTTTCTCCTAAGGAGGGGCCTTTGTAGGGTTGATAGGACCACATATGACATCTATTAAATATGCAATCATGCATAAATTACTATCAACTCAGTCATACATGAGTCTCTAGGATTTTATATTATAACTTGTGATTTATCCCAATGGGGTAATGATTTTACCTTTTAAATTTATAGATAGTAAATGGACCTAGACCTCATCCACATGAGTTAAAGATGGGGTTTTGTGTAACCTATTTAATAGGGCCATGCAAATTCTATGATCATCCCTAAATTGGGAAATTGGGACATTATTTTTCATAGAAAATTTGTTGGGATTATTGGCCCATACTATTAAGGCACAACTAAAACTATTATATTTGAACTTGCCACTAACTATTTTTTGTTTATAAGCTATGTCTATTGTTGTTAGTCTATATAAATTCTCAAAGGATAAACTGAACATATATGCTACTAACATTGTATTGTTATTATTATCTAGAACATATTTTGTGAATGTGCCCACTCTATAAATATTGTAAAGTAAGTATGTGCAGGGAATTAACTCATATTTAGTCACCACTTTATGAATTTCAATAGATTTTATTGACAATAAGTCATCTCTATATTCCCTTTCATCAAGAGGCATATTATCCTCATCTTTGTATTGTCTAAATTATTCATCCTCTACATATACAAACAAATAATCTTTGAATAAATTATTAAAAGTAACCTAGTTGAACTATTTGTCTTTGAACTCATAGCTAATTCCAAATTATAACATTGATGGAATTGGTTGTTGATTCTTAGCTCCTATTGTTGAATAATTTGAATTATGTGCTTAATTTAAATATTATGGATTTTAGTTTATATGGATCTCTCAATAGCATTTCTTAGATTAAAAATTGGAAAATGTATTTCAATTTAAATTTGGGACATATCATATAGCCCATTTCTTTATCCATAAATTCATTACTCAAATCCTCCATGCATGAAATTTAATTACAACACAATAGTCTTAGTCATCCATCCACTATAGTTTTGAATTTTAATTTATAATGTAAGTTTTTGTAGTTTTATTTGACCAGTGGAGATTTTTCACTATGTTTAGTTATTGAGTCCTACCTTCAATTTTTAATAAATCAATATGTCTTTATAGTTGCTATTTTGTCACTAAATCATGATGTTTTACTACTGACTATGTCATTATGCAATGCATGGTAAATTTTCTCTTTATATCTTGATATATACATAATTTTATGTTCATAGGATATTTTAGAGTTTAAGATTAGTGAAATTATGACATGTCACATGACATGCAGTAACAATATATCATGAAAGAGATGTGGAGAAATTGGTGGATGACACATGGTATACTATTGTTACGTCACTTGGTAAATATCTTTAAACATGACATTTTTTATATTGACCTATGTGTATTGAGTTTTAAACACATGGATTGATCTCATTGAGTCATGCAATTGTTTATATTTATAACTTATCTATTTTTCATAAGATCTATGATCAAGCAAGATTGAGACATGTGGTGTGATATTACTTATTCAAGTGGTTGTCAGTCCTTATGAATTGTGATTTTGGACTAAGAGATATGTTGTAATGAGATGAAGATAAGTGGATAAATCTCATGTATTTAATTGGTCACTAGAATTCGCAACTTAGTTTTTTTTTTTAATACTAATGATGCACTTAGATGAAGACACTTAGAGTAATCTTTGGAGTCACTTGGTCATGAGACTTTATAACTTAGTTATTTATGAAGACCAATGATGATCCAATATGAAGAGATGTGGATAAATTTCATGTATTCAACATGTTGAAAGATTTTTTTTTAAGTTTAAATGAATTTAAATATCCTTGAAGTATTGACAATTAAGTGACACTTGTCCATAAAACTATAAACCTGATAAACTTGATAATTGAATGGTCAACATAGTTAGTTAAATAAAGTGATATATACAACATGTAATCTATGGGTTGACTTTGACATTGTTTTAAGGTAAAAATTATGAAATAATAAATAAAGAGTGATGATAAAATTTGGCTTAATATGATTTTTAAGTATCAAAACTGATTCATGTCTTTATAAGGACTAAGTATATAACATTTTTAGAATGTATGTGTCCCTATTTTTATTTTTTAAAATAGGGCATGTTGGTCACAACACTTAAGAATTTATTGTGGTAATATAAATAAAATCACCCTTTGTTGATATGATAAAAAAAATTTGTTACAAGGTAGAGAAATAACACTAACTATGATCATTGCATTAGGTTTAGTATTTATTGTCCTAGTTTTATAATAAGGTTTGATTTAAAACATTGTTTTGTAATTTGAAGTAGATTCAAGTAAATATTTGAGATTGTTATAATTAAGATGATTAACTTCTCTTTCTAATATTATATGACAAATCTCTTCAAATAATTTCAAATTTTTATGACTTATTGACTCATGTAAATGTTCAAGTAGTGTTGTTCTGAAAAGATATTATAATTATTTACCATACAATGTGCTAGTCATTTTTGAAATCATGTTATTATCACAAAGTAAATAATCAATGATAATATCATTAGTTCCTTTCTCAAGATAAAAAATTTGTGTATAAGAAATATTTTCATCTATGTTGATATAAAAATTCTTAAGAAACTCATATGAAAGTGGATTGGATAAATTGACTAAATGAATAGGTAAATCATATAAGTAACACATGTCATGATCTTATAGGCTTCTTGGAAAAATTAGTTATCAAATATCCATTAAAAACATAATCCAAACATGACACATGAAAACATATAAGATGTTATTCTATATATACATTACCTTCATATAATTGAAGTTTAATAAGATCTACAAATCCTATATGTAACAGATATGATGTAACCTTTGGTGTTAACTAATTATGAAGCAAGGATTAGGAATCTAGTGATTACTTAAATATTGGTACACCTTGCTCTAATTAAAATACCTTAGCATGTAAAAGTGAGATAGTTTTCATGAGGGATTATGTAGTAGTAAAAGAATGTTATGCAATATCTGTATCTATGGAAGGTTTTGTATGAGTTATTTGGCTATGAATGGACAAAGATATCTTTTGTAAGCCTTATGTTATCCATAAATCTAAAGGTGTATATGTAATAACATTATCAATAATCTAAGTAGGAACACCAATGTTAGGTTTAATAATAGGTTTCTCAATAGAATCATTCTGTTATTTATATGTGCTAGCATGATCATGTTTATTTTGGTCTTGTAGGGTGATAAATAACAAAGAGTTAATTACATCATGGTGGGTATCAAGGTAATCACTACATTATTTTGCATCAATAGGTTTAAATCTATTTTTCCTAACTGAATCAGATTCTTGGTCCTTATCACTTTATTTTTTCATAATGAGTCCATCAAGAGGGTGAAAAGTAATCCTTATAGAATTTTGAATGTATATCTACTCTTGTTCACATGTCATGCTTGAGTTTACAATAAATTTCATTGATAGTGTTTGTGTTTTATTTTTTTATTACATGAGTGTTATTGGTGGTCCTTATTAATGGAATAAAACATGTAATAAAAACTAAAAAAAATTGAAATAAAAATTACTTGTCCAATAGAGACATATATTTGTCACAAATGAGAATTATAGAAAAAAAGAAATTATTTGTATATGGATATTAGTAAATTAATATAAAATCCAAGAATAAAATAAAGTTATTTCAGTGTCAAATATAAGATTTGAGGTCAAAAAAATTGATTTCATTCTCATCAATACCTCCAAGGTTGAAACCAAGATATTTTAGTGTCAGATAATAGATCCAAGTTAGAAATAAAATTATTTAGTGTTGGGTACTTACAAGTTTATCCAAACCCTAGGATAAACGTTTTGAAGAAAGTTTGAATAAAATGTGGGTTCGCCAATATATTTTTATCATAATTTACAATCAATGTGGTGATGAAACTTAATTTAAATTAATTGAAAAAAGGAAAATAAATGTCATGAAATAAATTGAGACAAGTATTGAAATCATTTTTTACAAATATTGAAACAAATTGTGTCAAGTATTGAAAGAAATTGTGATAGGCATTGAAACAAATTGTGAAAATGAGGAAAATAAAATGGATTTAAAACCTTTAAACATGTCTCTCATATATTAAAAAGAAAAAATTATGAGAGAGAGTTAGTATCGATATTCATAGTCATGGATTTATTTTAGGAAAGCTATACTTGTTGAAAATCTTATCTTTTGAGGCCATATTTGTGCTAGTTTTTAGTTGTTTTGTGGTTGTGTTTGGGAGTTTTAGCAATTATAATTGTGTATTCCAACTTATTAGGAATTTTATACTTGTTTATTTTCTACTGTCAGGTCCCTGGTTCTAAAATCCCTTTTTTACTAATAATAAAAAATAAACTGTGACAAGTAGAATGAAAGAAGAGTACTAAAATAAACAATCATAATAAAATAAAATAAGACTAACTATGAACAAAAGAAAAGACTTAGAGTTTTAATGTTTATGATTTAACTATGTGAAACTGAGAGACAACTAAAATTAATTAATAAAAACTAATTATACAAGTGGTATATGAACTAGGAATGAGACTAATGAGGGACAAGATCATCATAAGTGGGACATGATCAATTGTCACCATTTTCCAAAGTTGGTTGATTTTGTCCTCCACTAGAAATCAAGGAAATTAGGGCATGATTTTTTGTGATAGAGGAAAACATGTCAATGTGTATAAATTTAGGCTTTATATACAAATGAAAGACATTAAAATGACCTTATTACAAGTTAAAACCCTAGTAAGTTGTGTAATAGCTAGAAACCTACAAATAGGAAATGGGGGAGTGTAATGGGTTGAGCTAATCTCAATCACCCCCATGATAATTAATCACTTACTACATATGCAATACTCTATATATGGAAATCAAGGCCACATATTTCTCCCAATTGTAGTGTTTTATGAAATTTTATTCATTTGACTATATGAATGCATCTAGAGATGGTTTGAATACTTGATAATGTTTTATTTGGCTTGGATAAAATAGGCTCTTCATTTGGCTTGGATAAAATATGTTCTTGACTTGGCTAAGGATAAATTAAAATGATTAGAATAAAAATTTGGAATAATAGGTAAGTTTTACTTAATGTGAAATTGTGTAATTTTGTATTGATATTTATATTTACAAGCAATAGAATAGGTGACACAAATGTAGCTTTATAGTAATCCAAAAGGGGAAAATGTCACAATACCTATCTTAGAAATATGTACCATACTACAAGGAAGGGTCTAAATTTTAAAAGTGACCATTACGAGGGTGAAGGACAAGATCAACCCATTGGGGGCAAAACTGGCAACCATTATTGTCCCATACTATTCAATCTATTCCTATAAGAAAACATGTGAATTTTGGTCATGGGGTGTTTGTATAGATGCTTGGAGGGATTTTTAGGATTTAAAAAAAAATAGGAATAATATATTATTTTAAAATGGAATAGGTTTGTATAGGTGTTTAGTATAGAGTTAGGTGTTGAAATAGGTCTAGATTAAGTGCTCAAGTCAATTAAAGTGAAAGTGGGTGAAATTGACATTATCAGGTTTCATGACCATATTTGAGTGACTACACCTAGCATTAAATCATGGTTAATTCTCATTAATATCAATGACATAATGTTTAAAACTATTGAATAAATGAAATTTATGAAATCCATAAATCAAAATTTCTATTTTTGATTAAAATTTCAACTTGCATTAATTGACACTAAAAATTTGGCATTCAATGTGATCTGATGGTATACCATCATAATCAACTTCTCATGTAACTAGTGTACTTACATGTAAACTAATTTAGATTAAATACACATAAACGTACACGAACGTGCATGTGCACACACACACACACACACACCCCATGTAATTTAAATGTAATTTTTAATCAAAGTATGACATAGGTACTTTAAATTTAGGTGCTAAATTTTTTAGTTATGAAGAATTGTCTCATAATGAGTTGAGTATATAGATAGATGATATAGTGTCATAATGGATATACAATTTTGATTAATTTTCTTGAATCAAAATTATATAAAGACCTTAAAATATTTTTGATTAAAAATGTTCCTTCTACTTATGATAATAAGGAGTCTAAAGAAAATTAAAATTTAAGTGAAAAATAAAATATAGAATCTCTACCACAAAATATAGAGAAATAGTTGTAAAGGAGGACCATTTCAAAAAAGTTTATGCAATTCATTATTTCATGCAATGTGTCATGCTTTAAATATTTTCAGGTTTAGTGAAACTATTATTGTGTAAAAAATTATAGTTGGGAAATGTTTTTAAGTATTTAACCTAAGTTTTAGAACAATATGAATAAAGGACACATAATTTTATGCCCAAAAAGGTATGATGAAGGAACCCATGCTATTATGTCCCTAGAGACTAAGGTAAGGGAATTAACATATTAAAAACTCATACATGGGTGATTTATTTTTCATGTGTGAACTTTAATAATAAAAGTACCCCTTTCACTAATTTTTAGTATATTTCTTAGATAGACTTTGTAATTTAACTTTCCCAACATAGGTATTAGAATTTTATAACCTATAAATGAGATTCCATCACTATATTAGTTACACCATGAGGTTAAGTTTCCCAAATGTTGATAATATTTATTTTTGACTCACACCTTATAAATTTTAATAACATCTAATAATAAATGTGTGTAATTAATAAGAGTCACCGATAATAAAATGTTGAGATGCATAATTTTTTATATCATTTCCTAGAGTTTTATATTAAAATAGGACCCACACCCTCCCCTTTTAAAATGATATTTATGTTAATATTTAATAAAAATGATGAGAATGTAAATTCTTAGGTTATGCAAACAAAATTTTAATGTTGATCTAAAATAGAAGGAAAGCCTTTGAAAATAAATGTCTAAATCTAGACGATTAGTCATAGTGATGCCTCATTTGGTGAAGTGTAAATGACAAACTAATAAGAATTAAAAAATATATTGACCTTCTATATGTATAGATTTTGGATATATCTTCCCTTGTCTTTTACTGCATGAAAAAAGTCGTAATAAGGAAAACCTTCCCATGGACATAAATGACCCCTCCACTTGGCTTGCATAAATAAAAATCAAAATTTGCTCAAAATAATACTCCAAACATTTTTTTAACTAAGTGATTGGTCATAAGATTTGTATTTAAAATATGTGGATGATTATAATGAATTCATTAATTCATTTTTTTCATGACAATCAATGTCATGTAGAGTCAACATCTCATACACATCTTTATTTATGTCACAAATATAAATGAGTCTCTAGGGGAAAGGTCTCATAAAGTGAGCATGTTTCAATTATGAAATTATAATTGTTCAATTAGGACCCATTAATTGAAAATTTGTACCAATACATAATTTATTTAGATCTAAATTATATTTTTTTAATTATGTATTTGTGAAATAATATACCATTTATAACATGTTGATATTTTAAAATAATAAATGTATCAAAAATTATATTAAACCCAAAACTAAATATAATTTGAAATACTAAAAATCAAGGATATGTGTTTGAAATTTTATTTAAGGTGATAAGTTACAATAAATAAGTGTCAACATTCATTGATAAAGTACTAATTTTTAAATATAACCATTTATGTTCAACAATTGGAATAGAATGTGCACCTTTTACATTGTGCTTCTTATTATGTCACAATTTATATTCAACTATTGGAATAAAATGTTCACTTATTTTTATATGCTATTGTAAATGTATTTAATAAATATTATACAAAAAGGGATAAAATATTCATAGGAGGATTTGTATGATTGATTGGACTAATATGATTTGTGTATATATGGTTTGTGTTGGTGAAAATTACAAGAGATTATTTGTAATACTAATTGGATGAGTAGGATGTCTATAAAAGGATTTAAGAGTGAATAATATTCTTAAAACCTAACCTTAAATGTTTTTATAAAACCCTACCTTAAAGGCATAAATTCAGTGTTGAGACATGTGATATTTTTAATGCATTTTACCTTTGCATTATAATTTTTGAAGATGGAGATAAGATGAACATATCTCCCTTGATTTTGAAGTTCCTAGATGAGAAGTACTTAACATTGTTTATTCATTTTACTAGCATAGTTGAAGGTTCTAAATGTTACTATCTTCTACCATAATGAAACATTCTAGAATTTTGAATTTTTATGCAGTTGAACTTTCCCCTCTATTTTTTATTAAATAGAGAGAATATTATTGTGTTTTCCTTGATTTTTAAGTTTTATTTTTAAAAATATCTCTAAAGTTTTGTTTGGGTTGGTAAATTACCAACTTGCAAGTTGACCTTCATATTTTGTGCCATGCTTAAGGGGTAATTGTTCTATCAGATTCACCTAGGAATTGCACATGGCCTTCACTGTTGAGGTACATTATACTCATAATTATGTGTGGAATATTAATTTATACATTAAAATATCTTTTGGGGATTTTAAACCTAGGATCTTCTTAGAAATACCCCTTAGTTTACCACTTAAGACCATACCTTCGATGAATATTCCAAATGTTACTTTTACCATTATGCATTTTAAAGATTTAAGACCCTACCATAATGCATTGTTAAAAAGGTGACAAGATTATGTGATGTTAAACTTTTTGGCTACACTTTTTACACCTATATAATTTAGCCTTGCATATTTTAAAAATAGCAAAAAAAAGATGATAAACCTTAGTTATGTCATTATAGCCAGGGAAGGGTTTAACATCTAGATGGAATAAACATAGATAATAACTAAAAGGCACCAATAAAGGGTATGATTAGTTCCCTACTACTTATAGCTCTACTTGAACCAAGGTGAGAGGACCTTTAGGGAAGCTTGGTCACAAGGAGGGACACTATAGTTTAATTTCTAAGGAATTATTAGTACACATACATATTTGATCAAAGCATAACCAAAATTTCATAGTACACTCAGGAAGAGTTGTCACATAGATTGAACGCATTTTTTAAAATCAAATACAAGATTCTAAAGGCAGATAGAATGTGATGTAATCTTCATTTCCATAGAAACTATTGATAATTAAGATCCAAAAGGAAAATTACAATGCTAATATTCAATTATCAATAATAAACACATTTAAATTATAACATATTTATGCATCTATAAGAAAATAAAACTTAAAATCTTTAACATGTATTACTTATAGGGGTAGGACATGTTAGACAAGTAAGGTATATTTAAAAGAGTTCTGGTGGATTTCAAAATTGGGAATTATTTATACTACCATCATTCATTATATGATGTAAAAAACTAAGAGACAAGGGGAAAAAGTATCAAGAATGATTTGCATTCATCGATACCAATTCAATGGAAGAATTCAAATGATCCTTAAAATATACCAAAGCATATACTATAAGTAAAACCTCAAGCACCTTCTCCTATCAACTCCATAAATCCAAGATATCCTTAAAATATTCGCAACAAAACATTCCAAAATCACAATGTATAAAGGAATTTATAATCAAATTTCATGCCTAGAATGACTACCATTAAGAGACATAAAACTTGATACCCAATCAACAATGCATGAAGAATGTGCTATTGCACTTTCATTCAAAAGAAAGTGTATACATCACATATCATTTCCACTAACTTGAAATTAAATCAACATACATCCATGTTCATAATGTTAACATGGTGAAAAGTAGAGTGCATTTAATTTAGAATAGGGGAGACATATAGATAAATGTTCTTAGAGTTTGATAATGATTGTACAAAGAAATCACCTTAACAACAAAAAATAAATACATAACTAGAATTTATAAAAAATAAAAAGTCACCATAAAGAGGACATGTCCTCTTATACATAATTTTCTCACCTAGAATATTCCTTAAATATGTTTCATATAGAATATGTCTTTGCATATTCTTGGAAACTCCCATGCTTTATGAGGTAATGATTCTGGTAATTTGGGTATCCCCATGACAATGAAATTTGATTTGTTTGAATAGAATTTTGATGTAGTTGAGCTCATGGGAGAATATCATTATTGAGTGAAATTATATTTTATCTTCATGTGCAATAGCTTTTATCTGTTCTTCAACAAATCATTTATTTACCCAAACTGAGAATGATGTGTCAGCTAGTGATCTAATTATTACTTTCCATACAAAGAATAAACAATGAAAGAATGGAGGGAAGAATAAAGAATAAAAAAATACTTCTCAATATTCCCAAAAAACAAATTATAATTATAGAGACTATGATGTATTCAATATAAGGTCATAATGAGTTTGATATCTAGAATGCAAATCATCAAGTGTTACCACTCCATAACCATCAACACATTCTATTACATTCTATCTGGTCATTTCTAAATGCATGCCTCTAGGATGGTTCAATGCCTATTAATACACATCAAATAATTACTTTAGCTCTTTCATGATAGCATCAAATGGTTGTGTATTCAATCCAGATGTTGCCTTTTTTTATTTTCATGTATAGGGTTACTAACCCAAGTCACTGTTAAACATGGTTATCATACTGCTCTTATTAGATGTGGCAACTTTATCATAATTTTTTTATCAACCCTCAAGGCTAAGAAGATAATAAATTCCTCTCAATAATTCCACATGAACTCCATTCATCCTATGGGATAGTTACAAATACCTTTCACCTTGCTTACTATGAGAAGTGAAATCTAGGTTCCACTAGGACACACACTATATTGATGCATAACCTTCAGTTATGAATGCTCAAATAAGATTGAGGGTGGAAGCATCTTGATTATAATCACACACCATTATTTGAGGATCAAGATCATGGTATTGTAAATCAAAGGTATCATCATTTATTTTATCTCCTTGATAGATTCAAAGCTTCACTCAAATAACCACTTCAAATTCATCTGATCTTGGTTTGGCAAACTGTCTAGCCATATGTCCTACCTTGAGAACATAAATTTATCTTCCAACATGAGAACAAAATATATCTATAGGATAATCCTAAATATGATGATGGTATGTGTACCATCTTACCTCTTATAGGTTTTTAGACCTCACTTGCACTTTTAACATCCTACAAGTTTTTGGACCTCTCATGCACTTTTATAGTCCTACAAGTTTTCAAACCTTAGCTGCACTTTTGCACTTGATGTAAAAGTGAAAAACTTATCCAAATTTCCAAACATGTTCTTCCTTTAAAAATTTCCATTGAAATCAGAACTCAAAATTCCACATGACTTTGACCCAAGACATTAATGTGTATCTTAAAACACCCATGGCTTTTCCTTTGATGACGTGTCCCGAGCTTCAATATTTCAACTACACTTCAAAAAATTACATGAAATAATTTGTGGTGTAATGTTGTCACTTCCTCCTAGAGCCCCAAAAATCTATTCTCTTGAAAAGTAAATTTTATACTAAGAGTTTTTGATACTTAGTCGTTCTTCACAACTCAATTCCACTACATACCCTATTTAATTATTTATGTAAGCACTCCATTTTATTAAAGATAATATAATGGAATTCATAGACACACTCTTAGGCTACAACCAAACTTGTGCTACAAAAGGCACATTAAAGTCAATGTTTTTGGTAGAGAAAAGGTGTTTATGCCAATAATAAGATGGGTTTTATATTGATCACACTCAAACCACATTCCAGAGAACCATCATAATTTTTTTGAAAACATGTACAAGATAGATTCAAATTTATTTCTATATGTTTGGTTTTCGCACTAAAAGGAAGACATTTGCTTTTAACCTTTTAAGTATTAAGAGAAAACTTGAAAACCATGCAAAAAATCTCATCTTTATTTGAATAATAGAATGTTTACTTGCATGGTACCATATGGTAAATTATTTACCATGGAGTTTACAGAGTTAGATCAAAGAAACATTTTGACAAGATAAATGTAAAAATTAAAATGGAGCCTCCATGATAGGAAGATGAAGTAAACTATCTCTTAGATCACATGGGATAATATATATGATTTAGTTTTTAATCATCCTTGGATCGGTTGGCATGGAGGGGAAACCCATATCTATGGGGAAAGGAATAACAAGAAGCTTTAGCACAAATATCTTAAATCATAATCCAAGTAGTCAAACATTCACTTCTTAGGAAAGGGTGTAAATTGATTGGAAAAGTTTTGGCACTAACACTATCTCTCACCCAATAATGTATACCCCTTGAGGGTGTATGAATAATCCTAGAAAAAAAACTAGATTCCTATCCCTTGGGAAATGGAGTTAGAATTTTGACAATTTTTTAGCAAACACCTTTGGAAGCTCAACAAAACAAGCGTATACCAATAAAAATAGATTAGGAGGATTTGAGAATGAACACATAAAGAAAAACAAAAAAATATACAAATAAAGTTGAATGTTGAAAGGCAACAAAAGAACAAGACTATACATTGTACATTACTTTATAGAATCATGGGCTTAGTCAAGGAAGTGATTCATATGTCTATCATTAATTGGAAATTATAATATCTCACCATCCAAATCTCTTAAGAATAAAGTATTTTCCCCAATTATGCAATCAATAGAATAAGGGGTCATCCATAAGGCATCAAATTTTCCATGTTTACCTTTCTCTTCATGTTTGTTGTTGCAAAGTAAAACAATATCTCCCATTTGAAAATTTCTTGGAGTGACCCTTTTGTCAAATATTGTTTTAATTATTTCCTTTAACTTTATGTGTCTTTCATGAGTTTGTCTTCTAGTTTCATCAAACTCAATAATCAGGTTCATTGTAATTTCATTCTGGTTAACTTCATCACCCCCTTCTAGTTATTTCATGAATTTATAGGTTTGAAACTATAGATTCATAGGTAAAATAAATTGAGCTCCATAAAAAAATTGAAAATGGATCTTACCTATAGCTATCTTCGGTGTGATCATATCAACCCATAAATCAAATTTCAACTATCCATCCCACTTCTTGTTAACTTATAATGTCCTTCTACTAATTTTGAGCAAGTTATTATTACTGGATTCTACTTGTCCATTCTCATGAGGCATGTAATTAGAAGCATAATTTAATGTGATCTCATATTCCTCAGATAATGCCATCAAAAGTTTAGCTTTGAAACTCATGGCATTATCATCAATTATCTTGATACGCACACCAAATGTACAAATAATGTGATTCAATAGAAAGTCCATGATCACATGATGTGTGGCCTTCTTTGTATGAATCACATCAACCCATTTGGTTAAGTAGTCAGTTTCAATCAGTATCCACCTATGCCCAATGTTTAATGTATCCATGATATCCCCAATAAAATATATTTCCCATTATCTAAATGGGCCTTAAATCGATATAGATTACAAGGGAAGAGAACCAAAAGCCTTCAGCCTACCAACAATGCACTAACATTTCTCACATTTTCTTACTTTCTTTGCAACATCATTAAATAGTGATGACCACTAATAACCAACTCTAAAAATCTTAGGAGCTATGACTTTAGGTGAAAAGTAACCACCAAATATCCCACTATGAAAATCTTCATTTAAATCAATAGTTTCTTCTTCTACCAGGCATCTTAAGATAACCCCATTTGGATTCTTCTATGCCAGTTCATTTTCAGTCAAGAGATATTTTTGGGATACAAGATTAAGAGTTCTCCTTTGATTCTTATCTAAGTTAGGGGCTCAATTCACAATTTTCAAGTAAAAAACAATGTGCTTATACGATGGATACCTACTAACTTTACTCAAAGAATCATCAATACTAAAAATAATAGTGTTTACCTCCATAGTTTGTGAATTGTTCTCAGTTATGAGCTTGGCTAAGCCCATCCCCCTAACTACATTGGTAGTTTGGATCTCTGTGTCATAATATTCAACTTGTTTGCTCACCTGCACCTCTTTATTAATACTTCAATATGAATCAAGATGTCATTAAACATTGTATGTTGAACATATGCAACAATCCTTAAACTCAAAATATAAGGTACTAACATTTTAATAGTTTTAAAAGGGAAAAAGCTTGCTTCTTCATTATAGTGTAGTCTAGTTTAGATCCTAACATAGATTTACTAAATAAATCTATATGTTGTTCATGACCATCATTATTCCTTTGAAATTGAACAACAACTACAATATTTACTGATGTAAATAAAATATTTGAAACTCCTTAGTGTAATCAAAACTAGCCAAGATAGGGGAAGACTGCAAGGCTCCCTTGATTTCATTCAAAGATTGTATGGAATTATCTTCCCACTTGATGGTTTGGTGTTTTTTTAACATGGAAGTAATAGGGAGAGTGATATTTGAAAAATTAGACATAAACCTTCTTACAAAGTTGATTTGTCCAAAGAAGGACTGAATTCCCTTATTGGATTGTGGGATAGGTAGCTTGTTAATGGATTCCACTCTCTCTAGATAAATCATGAAACCATCCTTAGACACTATGTGTCCCAGTAACTTGGCCTTTTATACTTTGAAGTGACATTTCTTTAGATTAAGGGAAATGACAAATTCCCTACATTTAAGGAACACTTTTTCTAGATGCTCAAAACATTCTTTTTTATTTTTGGATTACACTATAATGTTATCTTTATATACAACAATAAACTTTCTAATTAACCCTATGAAAGTGACATCCATATCCATCTTAATCATTCCACCAACATTCAATAACACAAAATGCATTCTCATATATACATAAGTTCCTTAAGGCCTTGTAAATGTAGTTTTGGGTCTCTCAGATTCTTTCACTACAAGTTGGTTATATCCTAAGAAACCATCTAATGTGGATAACATATTTAATCCTGTAACACTCTATAACATGTTATCCATATTAGGTAAGGGGTAATTATCCTTTAGATAAGCTTTATTAAAATTTATAAAATTCACATAAAAGTGGATTTCAATATTCTTCTTTATTACAGGGACTAAGTTTGCCACCCATGATGAATACCTGATGGGTAGAATAATCCCATAGTCCCTTAATTTATTTAAATCTTCATTCATCTTGGTGGCCAAGATGAATGAAGATTTAAATAAATTAAGGGACTATGGGATTAATAGGTCTTTGCTTTTACCTGAAAGGTTTGCTATTAGGTTATAATGGATTGACGTGTTGAAATAGATACTCTCTATATGATTTTAGTTTGGAATAAGACCAAGCCATGTAATCCTTATACTTCTTTAATAATTCCATGTAGGGTTGCTTCTCTTTTGCACTCAAGTGAGTACCAAGTCATAAATTTCTTAGATTTTCTTCACTTCCCAAGTTGTATTTAGTCATGTCTTTTGAGATAAAGAAATATATACTTTTAATTATGTCTTCTCTATCAAAAGATACTTATAAACTTACCTATCCTCTTGGGATGGTGTTTATTTTCAACTGAATGATATCTCTTCCAAACAAGGTTTCCTTCTCATCACATATTTGGACCATGGATTCCATGTCTATGATATAACCTTGAAATTACACTTCACAATTGATAAGCCTTTAAATTTTTTCATCATCATCATCAAAGACTTGCCAATGATGAATGATTTTTGGGACTGAATGTTTAACAAGTAACTCCACTTGATATTGGTAGTGAAGGTTCATATTTTACCTTTCAAACTAATCACCCAAACCTACGAGTCTATCAACTTCCTAATTGAAATTTTTATAGTAATGATAAATATTGAAAGATTTAAAAAATTCTAATAGATCACATACAACATTTCTATATTGATTTAACCTTTTATTTTTGGTGGTATAAGCATTTTGGACCTGATTAATTACTAAATTTGAATCACCCTTTATAATCAAATATATAACTCTATATTCTCGGGTAATCCTCAAACCAAGAAAGAGTGCCTCATGTTCCACAATTTTTTTAGTACACTCAAAAGATACTTTGAAATAAAACTTAAAAGATTTTTAATTGGGGGCATAAAAGACAACCCTAACTCCATTTCCAAGATTTGATCAAGCCCCATCAAAACACATTCTCCAAACATAGTCACTCTATTTGTCACATATGATATGAAGAATAGAATATTGTTCAAAAAAATCTACATTTACAACAAAATTCCCCAGCTCTACATCAGTACACATAACCTCATTTAAAGCACATCTTGTATTTTCAAGCACATGTAACATTCTAGGCTCTCTATGAAGTTTCACCATATTACCCTCCATGTAAATGGTGGCATAAGGTAGGTCCATTTGAACACTGACACCCATGTTGACATCCCATTTTATTGATCATATCATCCCCCACTTGGGAAGACAATTCACAGCTACCACATCTATGTTAAGAAATTTACCTAGATGAACCACCAATTACACTACCAATCCTTTAACTAATCCAACAACCTGCACTTCTATTGAGTCCATGAAATAATACTTACCAAAATAAAATTTTATTATTAATCCAAAATCATTAAGGAAACCCAAGGGCATTGCATTTAAATAGTCTCGTGAACCAAACATATAGTTATGAACAATTAAACCATTAATCAATAAGGTAGTATAAAAAGGGTCAACATATAGCTAAATTTCTATCAATGTAGTTCCAAAATAAACCTTCAAGGATGGTTAAATAACCTCATGTGACTCTTCATTGTCATCTAGGAATGTTGGGGGTAAAGTAATCTCATTGGTAATTATATTCTCATTAAACTCAAAATACTCGAATGCCCTCCTTCCGTGTTATGATATTCTTAACAACTCAACAAGTGGGACATTGATTTTTAATTGACCCAATACTTAGGCTATATCACACACACTATATTGAGAAAGGGGATTATTTGGAGGAATAGTGATAACATATTTAGAAGGAATATACTCATTTGAAGTTAGAGGGGGAACATGATGGGATGAACTAGTAGTTTTAAAAACATTTTTCAAGGGTGGGTTTCTTATTACATCATTTGCACCCTTAGGAATATTGGATAATAAAGGTTCTCCATTATTATACTGATCACCATTCTATTTGATATTTTGGGAAGTAAGTGCTAGTTTGGAAGAACTATAGGTCTATTGGTTTTCCTAACTTATTTATTTTTATCCCCTACCTTTGGAACTATAGGGGTAGTCGCTTGTGGAAAATCATTTTGTTGCTTACTTCTCATATTGTATTCTTTCTCTTGAGAAATTTTAGAATTAATTAATATTTTTCTATCCTCAACTGAAGGAGTTCCACCATCATATTTTTTAATCATCAAAGATATAAAAAAATAAAATTCATGATTAGACAACTCATATGCTTGTGTGTTATTTATATCACAAACAAATTAGGGAGTTGGGACACATACCTCCTTCACTACACTACAAACTTAATCAATAGTAATAGAACTCAAAAATCTTATGGAGGTAGACACTTCACTTATAAATATTTGACAATCAAATATCATAATCTCATTGCTTTCAAATGCACACTAAGGTTCCTCTCCATCTTCATCAACTCTTTTAGTAGTATGACAAGGAGGATGGGGGATGAAGAATTTATTACACTATTCAATTTCAAAATCATAGTCCACAACATTAACATTGGCATCAAATAGATTAGGGACCTCATTTTTAGCTCATATGTTCTAATTTATATCCTTTATCTCATCTCAATCAGGTATATTACCTCTATCATTATCTCTATTATGGAAGGAGGGTCTACCTTGTGCTTGATTATGTTTTTTTATCTCTTTCCTAACTAGAGGATCCATAAGAAAACCCCTTCTCAACTTTGGCAAACTTTTATGACATCTCCTTGATAATATTTGGTAAGGTTTTCATAGTTTCCTCAAGGTTGGCAGTCTTATTGGACTGAGAGTTCTCAAGATCAGTCAAATTTACACTAGTCCTTTTGTGTAGAGGCTTACCCATAGGATTTATATTATTTTCAAACTGAATCTCCATGTTTAATTCTAACCTTAGATTTGTGGGAGCATTATCTCTCAAGTAGTATGTTTCCTTCCTATCAAATGCATCACAATATTTAATCAAAAAAGAAATATCACTTGGTCTAATATTATCAAACAACCTCATCATAGTTTTATTAAACCATGTATTAAATTCCTACACACATTCATTTGGGTTCATATTTATTTTTTCAAATTCTACTAGAAGAAATCAAGGATCAAATCTATCACCATATTGTATTTTAAAAACATTCTTCATTTCTTCCCTTGAATCTATGCATCCAAGGGGAAGAGAGTTGAACCATTCATGTGCATCTTCTTCTAGTGTGTGTATAAAAAGTTTAATATAGACATCCTCATGATCAAACTCATAATCTTCAACTATAATGTGAAAATGCCTTAAATGTTGTCATCTAGTCACTACATTATTCCCTTGAAATATAGGGAGTTGATTCTATACATCATTTATAACTTCATTAGGGTAATTTATCCATTGCATTAAAGTTAATTGGTCTAAATCTAGGAATCTAGAATGCAAGACCTTCATTTTCTTCCTGATCACTATGCCTCATGATTTTTTATATGGTGATCTCAATATCAAGTGAAAAATGGATATGAATGGGTGTGAAGTGGACTTAGGGGACCAAAACTTCTCAAGGGACCAAAATGAGGAGGAGATTCAACTTGTTGAGAAGTCTTTAGGTAATGAACATGACTATAAGACTTTGGGTTAATAGGAAAACTAAAATAATCATCAACCAAAGGAATTAAAACAAAAATAATCTTAGGTGTAATAGAATTTTTATGGTCCACACACTCATCTCCTCTAGAACATTATCCTTCAATTTGCCTCAAGAATTTTCTCCTTATTTTATGATGAACACTTAAAGACAAACTTATTTGATGAATCACCTCTAAAGGAGGATCTTGGTCCTTTCATTTTTGAAAACAAGATAACACTCAAAACTTAATCAATTAATGTGGGAAATGATCTTTCAAAACTAGATAAAACATCAGAGTCACCACCAAAAGAAATATTCTAGGATAGAACAAATAACAAACATATAGCGATACACTATGAAATCACACTTTCTAGTAATTAGTGATGAAATGGAAAATTAAAGACACTAAAAAAATGAGATTCTCATTTAAAAGAGAAAATCCATGAAAATTTTCAAATAGATAACCTTAAAACATGAACAAATAATAGTTTTTTGCAATATTTTATTGTAACATAGGTTCCAAGGATATTTCCCTGATAATGATGCTAGTTGGGTGTTGGCTCCTAGTTTTACACCACCAAATTTTAACCTTTCATTTTTGAAAAGATAGTAAAAAATATGATAAACCTCAATTATGTTGTTATATCTGGGGAAACATTTAACATCTAGATAGACTGACCATAGATAATGAATGGAAGGCACTTACAAAGGGTAGCATTAGTTACCTTCCACTTCTAGCTTTATGTGATCCAAGATGAGAGGACCTAAGGGGTAGTTTGGTCACAAAGAGGGATAATATGATTCAATATCTAGGGAATTATTGGCACATGTACATATTTGATCAAAGCATAACCAAACTTGCACAATCCACTTGAGAAGAGTTGTCACATAGAATGAGTAAATGATTTTAAATCAAATACAAGATACTAAAGGTAGATAAAATGTGATTTTAATATTCATTTCTATAAAAAATGTTGACAAATAAGATCCAAATGGAAAATTACAATGCTAATCTTTAAATGTCAATCACAAACACATTTTAGATGTATAATATTTATGCATCTGTAATAAACTAACACTTTAAATCTTTAACAACATGTACTACTTGTAGGGGTAGGTCAGGTAGGATGAGTTATGTATATTTAAAAAGGTTGTGGTGGCTTTAAACATCAATAATTATCTAAAATTCCATGCTATCATTCATTACAAGATGTAATAAAATGAGAGACAAGATGAAAAAACTATCAATAATTATTTGCATTCATTGATACCAATTCAATGCAAACATTCAAATGATCCTTAAAATCTCCAAAAGTATATACCACAAGTAAAGCCTCAAGAAACTTCTCCTATCAACTCCATAAATCTAGTATATCCTTAAAATATTATCAGCAAAACATTGCCAAATAATAATTTATAAAGGAATTTATAATTGAATTTCATGCCCATAATGATTACATTTAAGAGACACAAAACCCGATACCCAATCAAAAATGCATGAAGAATGTGTTAATACACTTTCATTGATAGAAAGAGTAAAAATCATAGATAATTTACACTAATTTGAAATTAAATCAACATACATCTATGTTAAAATTTCTAACATGGTGAAAAACATAGCGGATTTTCTTTGAAATAGGGGAGACATATACATAAATGTTGTTAGAGTTTGTGAATGACTATACAAAACAATCACCTTAGCAATACAAAATAAATATACATCAATAATTACTAAAAATTAAAAATCCTCCCATAAATAAGACAAAATTTTCTCACCTAGAATATTCCTAAAAATGCTCCATCTAGAAGATGTATTTTCATATGCCTAGAGACTCCCTTGCTATGCAAGGTAATGATTATAGTAATTCAATTATCCATGTGATGATGAAATTTTATTTGCCCGACTACAAGTTTGATGTAATTGACCTCATGAGAGAATATTCTTGTTGATTACAAATAAAGTTTTTATTTATGTGAAACAATTTTGTCCTATTCTTCATCAAATCATTTGTCCACCTGAATTAAAAATGACATACCATATAGTGATCTGATTACCACTTTCCCTACAAAGTATAAAGAATAGAAGAATAGAGTGAATAATAAATCATACAAAATTGATCCTCAATCTTATAAAAATAACAAATTCTAGTTTTAGATATTATGATTCATTTAGTCTAGGGTCATAATGAGTGTGATATCTATAATGCAAATCATCAAGTGTTACCAATATAAAACCATCAACACACTATATTACATTCTAGCTAGTCATTACTAAATGCATGCTTCTAGGATGGATTCCTTCCTATTTGTTTACATTAGACAATGCCTTTATCTCTTCCATGATAGCATCAAATGGTTTTGTCTTCAATCCAAATGGTGCCTTGATTAGTTTTGCATGGATAGGGTAACTAATCCAAGTCACTATCAAACTATTTTACCATACTAATCTTATGAGATGTGGAAATTTTATCCTTAAATTTTTGACACCCCTTAAAGCCCATAGGATTAGTAATGCCTCTCAATAATTCCATATGAGATTTATATATCCTATGGGCTAGTTATAAATACATTTTTCCTTGCTCACTATGAGGAGTGAAATCCAAGTTTTATTGGGACACATGCTACATTATTGAATAAACTCTAGTTATAAATGCTTGAAGATGATTGAGGGTGGAAGCAACCTAGCTATAGTCACACACCATTATTTGAGGATCAAGTTTAAGGTCTTGTAAATTAATGGTATCTCAATTTATATTATATCCTCACTAGATTTGAAGCTTCTCTCCATCAACCACTATAAAGTCATCTGATCTTGGTTTGGTAAACTGTCTAACCATACATCCTACCTTGATAATAGGGATTTAGATTCCTAACATGAGAACAATAGTCATCTATAGGAGAACCCTAAATATGATGATGGAATATGTACTATCTTGCCTCCTATAGGTTTTCAGACCTCATGTGCACATTTTTAATCCTACAGATTTTCGGACCTCACATGAACTTTTAGACTCTTATAGGTTTTTAGACCTTAACTACACTTTTGTACTTGATGAAAAAATCCAAAACCTCCCCACATTTCCTAACTTGTTCTTCGTTTGAAAATTTCCATTGTAATTGAGCCTCAGACTTTTGCATGAATCCAACCCAAGACATTAACATGTATTTAAAACACCCATGACTTATCCTTTTATGGAACATGTCCTAGGCTTCAGGCTTTTAACTGCACCATGAAACATTTCATGAAATAAGTTATGGTGTAATGTTTTAGCTTCCTTATAGAGCCCCAAAACTATATCCTCTTACAAAAGAAATTTTAGAGCAAGTGTTTTTGATGCTTAATCATTATTCACAACTCAATTCTACCATGAACCTTGTGTAATCACTGATGTAAGCACTCCATTTTACTACTAAAAATAAACCAACATTTATAGACACACTCTTACGCTAAAACCAAACTTATACTGTAAAAGGCACGTTAAAAGCAATATTTGTGGTACAAAATAGGTACGCAGCCAATAATAAGATGAGTTTTATATTGATCATATTCAAACCACCTTCCAAAGAATCATCATAAATATTTTTTGAAAATATGTAATAGATAGATTCAAAAGTCTTTCTAGATGTTTGGTTTTCTCACTGAAAGGAAGACCCTCACTTTTAACCTTTTAATCATGAAGTGAACACCTGTAAACCATGCAAAAATGATCATATTTATTTGAATAACAAAATGTTTTCTTACCTCGTACTATATGTAAAATTGTTGACCATGGAGTTCACAAAGATATATTGAAGAAACATATTGACAAGATAAACATAACACTGAAAATGAAGCTTCCATGATATGCAAATGAAGTCACAGATTTCTTTGGTCACATGGAATAGTCTAGAAGATGTATCTATTTCTTATCCTTAGATCAATTGGCATGGAGGGGAAACCCATATCGATGGGGAAATGAGTAAAAATAACATTTAGCACAAATATCTTAAGCTAGCATCCAAGTAGTAAGACATTCACTTCTTGGGAAAGGGCACAAATTGATTGGAATAGATTTGGGGACTAACAAAACTTACATTTTCATTTTCAATATTTTCAAATAAGATGAATATATATTCAACACCAATATATAAATTCACATATTCATGTTTATTAAATAAGAATTACAGATATGCCTAATCTCACCAAATTATGATCCTAAACTTCAAATTCAAATATAAGTAATATGAATATACATAACTCTAAAGCCACTAGTAGACATGATTCCCATAGAGTTATGATGGAAGCTGGTGTACTAACACTAGTATAATCATTGTCATGTAAATACCATCATCAAGTAAACTTAATGGTTATTTAAATTTGAGAAAACAATATTAAAAACATGGCTAATCGTGCCATTAACCTCTATCCATATTTACTAAACAACCAATGGAACAAACCATTCTAACTAATACCACTAGTCATGTCTACCTATGTCCATATTTATCAAAAAACCTATGATTCATAAGCCAAATCTAATAATGGATAAGCAACATATATAACATAAAAACACACAATACATGAAATTTAAGATGTTTAGAAAAACCCTTTGAAAACCTACATAACCAACCAATGTCCAATACAAAGATAATATGTACATAGGGATATACTAAAGTCTTATAAATACAAAATATTGAAGATTTTTTCCATTAACGCTCTACAATGATAAGGTACTTAGACATGACATAATTTTTATACCCTCAAGATTATACAAGGCACCTTTCATAATAACATAAAACAAAAATGAAAACTATTAAAATAAAATCAATGCAACTTGCGAAGTTCATATATTTAAATATAAAGTCAAACCCCTTATGTTTTTGGTATATCACCATAAAAAATTATTATCCACAAAACCATTCAATTTATTTATACATAATACAACCCAAGTTAGTATCAAATTAATGTGGTGAGGACCCAAAATGTACATAAAAGATCCAATTAAAACTTTAACTTAATTCAAAATTTGGTAAAGGATGACCATATAAGGATCCAATCAACAAATATCAAATTCCACTTCAAAAACATTTTCATCATCATATTTATACACTCATAAATATGCCTATGTTGCAAATGGTGGTTCAATAAAATATAAAGGTATGTGCAAGTATAGTGGAAATAATAAATTACAAGAACAAAGACTAAATAGATTAAATTTCCAGTTAATTCACCTAAGATGTTGAATTGACTAGCCCATGTAATAAAACATTACAAGTGCACCAAAACATTTTTTCTTCAGGACATAAGTCACACATTCCTATACCTGACATGTCGAAGAGGCTCATAAAAATCTAAAGGTTATGGAATGAATAAATATACACTCAACTCTCATCCACTCCTCAAGTCTATAGAAACATTATCATTTAACATTAATAATGTTTGTAGGCATACTCTTGTAATGGGTTAACTTGTCAAGCTTAAACCCCATTACATATTATGTTTAGTTTTTTCACCATATACAAAACAATATTGTTATTGATTTATATATATATATATATATATATATATATATATATATATATATATATATATATATATATATATATATATATATATATATATAGACTTTTTATAATTTTATCACAAAAGATATGATCCAATAATAAACTAGTTTTCTAATGTGGTCTACCAAAAAATAAACTCTATGTTTACATTCTTATGAAATACATCAAGAAAACTCAACACATTTGGACAATATTTACCTAAAAGTAAGACTTATTATTAGGTGTAATTGTTATAGCCTTTTGATTCTTTGATCTCCATTAGGTTTAACTATTACAACATTTGGTGTAAAATTAGTGTAGTCATATAAAATGTGAAAATTGGTAGCTTGATTGTGGCTTGTGACACCCAACCCATATGTCCATCTTATTTGCTCTCTTTACCTTCATATGCATCTTTTACATAATTTCCAATCATCCATAGCCTTCTAGATAGTAATTCCATCTCCTCTAGGCAACATTTATAGTGATGATTCCATCCCCTTGTTTCCCATTCCTTCAGGACTATAGAACCCAAGTTGGAATATAGTGATGGACCCTAGGGTGTCTATTTCTAACACTCATATCCAAGTGTATTTTTACCTCCAATGGTCAGTTCTTTCTAGTTTTTATTCCTTTTCTTATCAGCCTAACATGAATACATTCAACCCATGACCAACAGATCCCTATAAAATCCCATTCAAAGTTCATTTATAAGGGGTTGGTAAATATCACAAAGCAAGAAAGAATACAAGATGGACTACTCAGGAATATTTCCCTACTCTCTGCATATAGCTAACCAATACTACTAAAATATTATTCAAATCCTTACACTAGTCTGTAGCCACCTCAATCATATCTAGTTTAGCGTTTTGCATCTTCATACCTACTATTGCACAAAGCACATCAAGTGGAAGAACTACATATGGCTTGAACCCTATTTAGATTATTTTTATGTGGATAGTGTGACCACACAATGGTTGTGGATACACTTTCAATTCATATTACACACTAAACCCCCTCTTTCCCAAAGTTTGTCACAACATAATGGAGTCTATGGTTTGAAGACTAAATCAGCTCTGTAGGGAGTTCTACAAACATCCAATAGTTGAAATTTTATATGTAGGCTCACACAGACACAACTAATAAAACCCAAAAAACTTAGGTCTCCTAGACAATAATGAAATAAGAGAACTATAACACTGGACCTTAGGGTATCCTATTTTGGTGCTCTTGTCCAATCATAAAATAAAGGTGGGATCCTGATTTATGATAGTGTCCCAGTCTTGCGTAATTAATTCCAGACCCTAAATGAAAAAACCATGGTAGTCAGTTTCTAGTTAAGTCTTATTTTCTCTCCCTTATTACTATTTTTAGAAAGGTTCAAATTACAATCAGATTATACAAATCATTATCTTAATTATTACATATTTATTTACTGATTTACTATTCTAGACCTTTAACTAAATTAGGAATAGTACTCCAATATTCTTAAAATAGTTAAATTATTTAGTCAACCGAACTTAATTTGTTTGTGCATAAAAACCCTAGCAACCCTAGGGTAAATTTATTACTGATTTTTCCTATATTTTTTCTAATTTTTTACCCACATAATAAAATTAGAAATTAGCATTAAATTTTAATTTTTTCAATAATTTTAAAATAATTTTCTTTCAAACCCTAGTTGCCCATACTAGGTCCCACTATTTTCCCAATATTTTTCTTATATTTTTCTGATTTTTTACTTGCCTAACAAAATTTTTAATTAGCATTAAATTTTAAAATTTTGTAGTAATTTAAATTTTTTTTTTCAAACCCTAGTTGCCCATACTAGGTCCGAATATTTTCCTAGTATTTTAACTATATTTTTTTTAATTTTTTAATTACATATTTAAATCAAAAATTTGCATCAAATTTTAAAATTCCTTAGTAATTTTAAAAATAATTTCATTCAAAACCTTAATTTCATGTACTAGCTCCTATTTGCTTCTTGAGGTATCACCTTACACATTTGTGAGATCCATATCTTTTTTTATGCATATTCCAATTTCTTGCTTAGATTATATTTGTTTAATCTTTTCTTCCATTAATCAAGTTATTTTCCTTATGCCACCTAAGCTCCTTGTATCTCTTCTTTCGAGATGAAGTGCAAGACTTAGTGGAAACCCTCCTAAATTCATTTAGATTCTTTAAACATAACCGTATACCATGGATAAACAACCAACTCACGCTCCTTCTATAAATTCTACACATCTATATTATACCAATTTACATGAGCATAATTTTGATGATGAGCAGAATGAGAACAAAAATGATGACACAAACACCGATGTTCATGATCTACCACATCAAACTCTCGATCAAATTCCACTTATTATTAATAATGAAGTTGTCCTCAACAAAGATTTGATCCTACAAAGTTTTTAATAAAGACTCAAGGAACATCCCCAAGATCATACTCTTATTTTACAATCTATCATAGAAATAAAAAAAAGGCTAAACAAGTTGAGTCTTCCATTCCTTCAGAGCATCCAGTTGACCATGACACTATGGGGGTAACTATGTCTCAACAACCCCTAAAGTAGCCCAACCTTCCTATATTCCACCAGCTACAACTAATACATATTTGCCTCCAAATGTGGTATCCTTTGTTCAAGAGATAAGATCTCTTCAATCCAAGTTGCTACATATTGAGCAAGGTACTTCTAGACCTACACAGGTTTTGGATTCTTTTTCTCTACTACATATACCATTGGCATGCTGTATTTCTTCTACACCTTTGTGACAAGGTTTTATCCAACCCAAGATTACTCTATATGATGTAAAGGGTGATCTAGAGACACACTTAAGATATTTTCACGTAGCATTCTTGGACTATGTGCCAAATAACTATCAACTAACCAAGCTATTTCTATTAAGTCTACAAGATTATGCTCTAAAATAATTTTATAGTCTACCAAATTAGTTGATTAATGCATTTAATCCTTTAGTTGACATGTTCTTAGCTCATTTGAACATTAACATTGATGATAAGGTTTCCCATGCCCAATTTTCACAATAAAAATAAAATTTAAACGAGCATATCATAAATTATGCTCTTTGATATAAGACTATTTGGGCTAAGATGACTAGCCCAATGGTCAATCAAGAGTTACAATATATCTTCAAATAGAGTCTTCTACCAGCTTTGCATGAATCAATAATGTTCAAAAGGTTCTCTTCCTTCACTGAATTATGTCACACACTAAAGGAAAGGGAAGTCAAACTAATTTCAACAGGCAAACTCAAGTACACAAATATATCCAAAAAAAAAACAATAGCACCAACAAAGTCCCATAAAAAGTTAATGTCAATGACATCAAGAGTTAGAATCAACCTATAGTTAATGTGGCTTTAGAGCCCCTTCAACATGTGGTTTAATCAACACCTCCTTAGTGAACCTATATGAATAGACTAGTTCTTCCAGCCAGATTTTTACAATAGTTATTAGAATGTAATATCATATCTTTCCCTCCTATTCAAGAATTTGATCCAACAATTCATCCTCCATGAGGATATGATCAACATGCATTTTTTGAGTTTTAAAGGGCACTATGTCATACAATAAATAGATGCATCAGTTTGAGACATAGGATACCAAAGTTGATAGATGGCAACATTATTAACCTTGGTACTTTAGCTGAGCCTCCACAAGAAAAGAAAACATAGCATAAATATTTGAAAATATTCTTGGATCATTTTCTATATAATTCTAAACAAGAGATAGGGGATACATCAGGTGTTCACCGTGCATATCATGCACATCCCCCACTAGATACAAATAGGGAACCTTCAGATGAGTTACATCCTTTAAGCAATATGACTGTTGTATACAATTCTAGAGTTCTAACTAGACCTTCCATTTCCTTCTCAAAGTAGGAGGTAGTTGAGGTTAATTTGATTATCATGTACTCCTTATTAGAGTTTACATTCATAATCATCCTATTCACAGTCTTATCTTAGATAATGGATCTAGTGTGAACACGTACACTATAACATTATTGTAGCATTTAGGATATTCAAAGAAGGATATTACCTTGATGGACATAGTTATTAGTGGATTCAATGGGCACATACAGAGTTCATTAGGTGAGATTATCATTTCTCTACAAGTTAGTCCAATACATGTAGCCATACTATTTAATATTGTTCCCAGTATAAGAGTTTTCAAAATGTTACATGGTCAACCATGGATTCAAAACTTTGAGTAGTACCTTCTGTAGTTCATAGATGCATGAAATTGATTCACACTAATTATATTTTTATATTTGGTGGAGTTCATATGAGTTACCAAACACACTTAAGAGCCATCTTCTACTTTGCAGTCACTAGATTTTGTTTAGTCACCAGTTTTAGTTTCTCCACTAGTGTTAGTTCTTCCACTAGTTTAGATTTTGACATAGTTAAGGACTCCATCACCAGAATAGTGAGTTCATACACTTCCATAGAGGTCTCTTTTAAAGAAACCACAATTTAAGGATTCTAGATAGCTTCTAGCTACAATGGTCACACCTAAGGAAGTATCGTTGAGGTCTCATGCCTCTACACATAACACATGTTTAGAGAGCTTCTCCTACTACAAGATGGGTCTCTAAGAGCCCTATAGTTGCATCCACTTCTCAGAGTTATAGAGGGAATCCATACTCAATTTCTAATTGAGATATTTTAGAGTATTTACAATATATATAGCTTTAAGAACCATAGTCTCATGTTGGAAATATTGTCATTGATGTCAAAGGTTTAGTATTATTGGTGATAAAGGCCCCATTGCATTTTATGTTATTTATCTTGGCTAATATGAGTTAATATTTATTTAATATTAATGAATATATTTTTTGTTGCATATGAGACAAAAGAAGGGCCCATGGAGAAGTCAAAGAGTCATGGGATAAAGACAAAATAAGGATGGGACACATTTTCCCATGAAGAGTCATCTTGGGGGATACCAAGAGTCACCAAGTGAAGACAAAAGAGTAAAGGGAAAATTTTTCATGAAGGGACACTTTAAGGAATACAAAAAGTCACCAAAGATAAGGACAAAAGTGGGAAAGATGTTTTTGGTCATGAAGGTTCACCACATGACTTTGAAATGCTTGGATATGAAGGGTCATCCAAGATTGGCACCATTTTCCATGAGGAATGAAAGGTCACAAAGGGAGAAGGCCAAAGGTCATTTGGAAAGCTATAAATAAAGGCTTGAGTATCTATTTGAAAATGTAGATGAGAGAGGTTGATTTGATATTGTAATATCTAGCTTAGAAGAGTAATTTTGAGAGATGATTTGTATTTGTTATATCTAGCTTAGAAGAGAAAAAGTGAGAGAGAGGAAGGAGATGTATTAATCTATCATTTGTTGAGATAGCAATATTGAGAGATAGGTCTGTGGTATACACAAAGGGGTTGGCGGTCCTATGGGTTGGTGGTCCTGTGGGTTGGTGCTCACGAATAATAGCTGGGTTGGTGCTTGGCAAAG
The DNA here is from genome assembly GCA_037957365.1 of Torreya grandis. NCBI lineage: Eukaryota > Viridiplantae > Streptophyta > Pinopsida > Cupressales > Taxaceae > Torreya > Torreya grandis. The sequence goes on from JARHVA010008638.1 coordinate 251,418, forward strand.
GGGTTTGAAGCTCCTATGGGGTGGTGCTCATGAATTGTAGCTGAGGTTTTTACTTGGAAAAGGATTATGGTGCTCCTATGGGGTTGTTCTCATGAATATATTTGAGATTGATTCTCTATGGTTTTTCTCACATTGGGTTTCCACCTTATATCTAGTGTCTCTCTCTGTCTTGTGTGATGTTTATTGTTTGAGTTTTATTGCATATCTTGAATGTTTGATTAAGTGGAATATTGATTAAAGGAAAGATTTATAAGATATATAATATACTAATTCACCCCCCCTCTTAGTATATTCTATGCTTAACAATTGGTATCAGAGCAGGTTCCTTTTTGAAAAGTTTTACAGCTTGAAGGTAGATTGGGAAAGCATGATGGCTCTAAAAAGAAGGCACCTTTGTTTGATGGGATGAATTATGATTTTTAGAGCATGAGAATGAAGGTTTATTTGATGGCCCTTGGATTCGACATATGGAAATTAGTGGTGGAGGAATATGAAGAGCCACAGCCATCTACAATTACTCCAACAGAAAAGAAGGCAAGTGAATGTAATGCTAAAGCTTTAAATGTTATTTTATGTGGTTTATGTGAATCTAAATTTGGTAAAGTTATGCAATGTAAATCTACTCATGAAACTTGGATAACACTTGAGAATATTTACAAAGGTGATGGAAAGGTTCAGCAAGCTAAGTTGCAGACTTTTAGAAGGTAGTTTGAAAGTTTGAAGATGGAAGAAGAAGAAGATATAGCAAGTTATCTCTTGCGAGTTGATCAGATAGTAAATCAGATTCAAGGTCTTGGAGAAACATTGGAAGAGTCAATGGTGGTGCAAAAAGTTTTGAGGTCTCTACCAATGAGATATGATGCAAAGGATTCAGTAATCGAGGAAATGAAGAATTTAGCCAAGCTAAAGATGGATGAGCTTCATGGTATTCTCATGGCATATGAGATGTAGATAGAACAAGGTAAACCCTCAAAGAGAGAATTGGCTTTCAAGACATGAAAGAAGGAGAAAGCTAAGATTCAAGAATCAAGTGATAGTTCTAGTGATGATGAAGATGACAACAAAGCACTTTTCATTCGTAGGCCAAAAAGAGGAACATGTAAATATCAAGGAAAATTACCTTTTAAATGTTTTGATTGTGGCAAGATTGGAAATTTTTTAGCTAGATGCCCAGATAAGGTTAAAGATGAAGAAGAAGAAAAGCCTACATACAAGAAGAATTTCAAAGGCAAATCTAAGAAGGGATTCGAGAAGAAGAGCATGTATTCTAAAGATCCTAGCTCAGGTGAAGATAGTGGAGTCAGTGATTCAGAAGAAGAGATTATATTCATGGCCATACATGATGATGATCAAGAAGAAGAAGAGGAGGAAGCTGAAGTAGATATGGAAGGAGAGCTGAATTTTGCCCTAAAAGAGTTAGAAGCTGTTCAGAAGAAGAATTGAAGGTTAAAGCGCCAGATCGAGAAAAATGAACAAGAGTCAAAGGAAATGATTGAAGATGTACAAACACACATTGAAGAAGCCAAGAAGAATGAAGAAGATCTCACATCATAGTTGGAAATAACAAGAAAAGATTGTGAAAGATATGTTATTGAAATTACCTCTTTAAAATAAGATATTAAGAAAGCAGTCAGTGATAAAGCAGCTAGTGATTCAAAATTTGAAGATAGCACTAACATGTTGAATAAGATGTTGGAAAGTCAAAAAGCATATACATATAAGATAGGGATCAGTTTTGAAAAGAAAAAGAGCTATGCTGAAGCACTGACACAAGAGGAAATAGAAAGGGGAGAAGTGAAGAATACATAGGACATTTCAAACAAAGAAGGCTGGAGAGAACAAAGCTACAAAAGGCAATCAGGTCAGAGATATATAGATAGGTCTCATTTTTATGGCTATTGTTTTTATTGTAATGGATATGGTCACAAGAAATTAGAATGTAGAAAAAGAGCTAACAATTTTAGAAATAAGGAGAACGAAAGACAAGTACAGTCAAGTAGAAGCCACAACTCTTTTGCTCCTCTATCAAGCTTTGATGAAGAGACCATAGTATGCTACCAGTGCAACAACTATGGACACATAGCTCGGTATTGCAGAAGCATGTTCGAGTCAGTCAAGAAGGATCAGAGGTTCAAAGCTCCATTCATCAAGAAGATGAATCAGAGTGTCAAAGATCCATTCATCAGGGAAAAGGTTTAGACATGTACATGGCAGAAGAAACAACATGAAGATTCTATGATGGTGCAGACAGCTCTGCATGTCGGAGGAAAAGATCAGCCATGGTTAATTGATAGCAGATGTTTGAGGCATATGACAGGAGATAAAAGTAAGTTCATTTCTCTAAAGAAGATTAATGGTGGTACAATGAGGTTCAAAGATAAAACCACTGCCAGGATAGTTGGAAAAGGTACTTTGAGTTTGGATTATGGTAAAACTAAGACTAAAAATGTTTTGTATGTAAAAGGTCTTAAGCATAATCTGTTGAGTGTTAGTCAAATTTGTGATCAAGGATACACATTAAGGTTTCATGCTGAAGGTTGTGAGATTAGAAGAAAAGACTCAAATGAGTTGATTTCAGATGCTTAAAGGATAGGGAACAATGTATATGTTTTGTCAGATATCTTCTCAAAGGCATGATCAAAGGATACATTCAAAGATCGGTGAAAGGAGTTGGGAGTAATTTCTATTACTTCTTGCCATTGATGTTCAGCATTAAGTTAGGGGGAGTTAAGTGTTAGCTCCAAGAAGGCCCTTTGCCATTGATGTCAAAGAGGGAGAATAATAGGTGCAGGTACATGTGCAAAAAATAGGTATAGGGAATAGGTACAGGTTGCTATAGTAAGGGGAGTTACTGTATGTTTTTAGATGATAGTATGTGCAGGTGATAGGATGTGGCTAGGTGATAATATGTGGTCGTTTTAGGATTGAGGTTGCCATCAATGACAAAGGGGGAGATTGTTGGAAATATTGTCATTGATGTCAAAGGTCTAGTATTATTGGTGATAAAGGCCCCATTGTATTTAATGTTATTTATCTTGGCTAATATGAGTTAATATTTATTTAATATTAATGAATATATTTTTGGTTGCATATGAGACAAAATAACGGCCCATGGAGAAGTCAAAGAGTCACGGGATAAAGACAAAAGAAGAATGGGATGCATTTTCCCATGAAGAGTCATTTTGAGGAATACCAAGAGTCACCAAGTGAAGACAAAAGAGTGGGCGAATTTCTCATGAAGGGACACTTAAAGGAATATGAAAAGTCACCAAAGATAAGGAAAAAAGTGGGAAAGATGTTTTTGGTCATGAAGGGTCACCACATGACTTTTCAAATGCTTGGATATGAAGGGTCATCCATGATTGGTGCCATTTTCCATGAGGAATGAAAGGTCACAAAGGGGGAAGGCCAAAGGTCATTTGGAAAGCTATAAATAAAGGCTTGAGTATCCATTTGAAAACGTTGATGAGAGAGGTTGATTTGATATTGTAATATCTAGCTTAGAAGAGTAATTTTGTGAGATGATTTGTATTTGTTATATCTAGCTTAGAAGAGAAAAAGTGAGAGAGAGGAAGGAGATGTTGTACTGATCTATAATTTGTTGAGATAACAACATTGAGAGATAGGTGTGTGGTATACACAAAGGGGTTGGTGCTCTTTTGGGTTGGTGCTCATGAATTGTTGTTGGGTTGGTGCTCGATAAAGGGGTTGGTGCTCCTGTGGGTTGGTTCTCATGAATAACAGCTGGGTTGGTTCTCATCAAAGGGGTTTGAAGCTCTTGTGGGGTGGTGCTCATGAATTGTAGCTGAGGTTTGTACTTGGAAAAGGGGTATGGTGCTCTTGTGGGGTTGTTCTCTTGAATATATTTGAGATTGATTCTCTGTCATTTTTCCCACATTAGGTTTCCACATTATATCTGGTGTCTCTCTGTCTTGTGTGATGTTTATTGTTTGTGTTTTATTGCATATCTTGAATGTTTGATTAAGTGGAATATTGATTAAAGGAAAAATTTATAAGATATATAATATATTGATTCACCCCCCCTCTCAGTATATTCTATGCTTAACATCTCATCCCTTCCATCATGCCTCATGATCACGCATGATCCCTCTCCTTAATATAGAACACCATGATAAGGATTCTTGCATGAGAATTGTGGGTTAGTATCATTTATTCTCAGCCTTACTTATACATAGTTTCTTAGTTTTTCTTATACATATTCTTCTCATGATTGATTGTACATATCATATATTAAAAATACAAAAATATTCAAATAATTCAAAATACCAAAAAAAATTTAATTGTATGCATTATCCATGATTTGCATTTGTACTACCATGCTAGTCTTGCATTTGATGTTTTATTCTACTATTTTTCAAATTATCTATATTACCATGCTTCACTTGAGCTTCTTTGAGTGTGTGTAGTGACATCTAGATCCTTTATTAACTCATTCTACCCATTAAGGGGGCATCTTACTTTTACAATCGAGACATACATCAATATATTTACCCACTCAGGGCATATTTTACATGACTACACCATCTAGGTTATGTCATTCCTACATCACATAGTCTAGTTATCATGTTCATGTACATCACTTACTAGCTTACATAGATTACTCTATCGACATTCAACTAGTATATAGAACCTATATTTTTTTTAGCATATACCTAGTCTTGTACCACATGTATTTCATACTTTTGCTTCTTTTTTTGATTAGTTAGATGCGATTGGTTTTATATTATATTTACATGATTTCCTTTCTTTCTTTGTGTATGTAGATGCTATTACATTTCTTAGTTCCTACTTTGTTTCCTTTATGTGCCTTAGGACATCTCTTAATGTCCTTTACTTTAATTCTTGTGTGTCTCATAGGATATTTACCAATGTCCTTTACCTATACTCTTCTCTATGATTATGGATTTCATGCCAACCTTACTTATTTCCAATTGTATGTATATATGTAATTTGAACATGTCTTGTATGTTTGCCTTCTAGTTTGAGTGACATGTGCCCATTTCCCTTGTTTTCTTGGCCACTTGACCACTCTTGTATGGTTCTCATTATTTGCAATGACATGATCCAAATCATGCATTATTTTGATTTTTTTGATGCCATGATGGACATTATGATCCATCCCTCCTTGAAAACTAATATCTAATAACTAACTAGACTTCTAGTTCTAGTTCATTAAATTACACATGTTATTACGTTGTTATATCTATCTGGGCATACCCCTATTGATATAACAATATCTCATTATAAAATATGTTATATCTTATGATATGTTTTCAATTATCATTACTATATCATGTATCTCATAGCATAACACACTTTTAGGGCTCTTTCTTATGAGGGCAATCATAGTAGGGTCTTCATTCCTACCCTCAGAAGAGGGGGAAACAAACAAGGTTTTTGTCAAAAAGATCAGAGTTCCTAATGATCAAAAAAGAAGTTTTTAAAACACCTAGAACAACAACCAAACTTCAAACCAGGCATAATAGACTAGGTAGATAGTGAAAATTATAGAATAATCATCAAAATTAACGTAGGACAATAGAACCAAGATTGGACTATAGTGCTGGACAATAGGGTGTTCATTTTTGGTGCTCCTATCCAAATAACAAAAAATCAATTTTTTCCAAAAATAGGTATAAAAGTAGGTTTAGCCATAGTTTTGCACATTCAGACCAGCTTAGATACAACAATTTCAGTATAATATTTCTTAGAGAATCTAGATTTAGAAAGCATCATGTGTAGCATGATGGATCTCACTTCTAATTTTAGATAGGGCAATTGGTATAACTTTCAAATTAGAATGCATGTTTCAAACACTAGTGATTGGGGGTAATGTCCATGGCACATTTGTCTTCTTTTATTTTTGAGTTAAGTACATACCCAATCATCATCAGTAGTTACATGTCTTATTACATTTACAAGTGGTTGGTATCATTTTGGAGTGGCCTTTATATAAGCCTAACATCCAATTTTCAAAACGGATTTCATATAAGCCTAGTGCCCAGTTTTAGAGTAGCTTTCATACAAGCTTAATCTCCACCTTTTAGAGTGGCCAAGAGTGG